>CAUYLG010053188.1:0-106418 GCA_963573385.1 Cacajao melanocephalus
GTATTGGTGGTGGTGGTGATGGTGGTGGTGGTGGTGGTGGTGATGGTGGTGGTGGTGGTAGTGGTGGTGGTGGTAGTGATGGTGGTGGTGGTAGTAGTGGTGGTGATGGTGATGGTGGTGGTAGTGGTGTTGTAGGCAGTGGTAGTGGTGGTGGTGGTGGTGGTGGTGGTAGTGGTGGTGGTGCTGGTGGTAGTGGTGGTAGTGGTGGTGGTGGTGCTGGTGGTAGTGGTGATGCTGGTGGTGGTGGTAGTGGTGGTGGTGGAAGTGGTGGTGGAGGTAGTGGTGGTGGTGGTGATTATTGTAGTGGTAATGGTGGTAGTAGTGGTGGTGGTGGTAGTGGTGGTCATGGTAGTGGTGGTGGTGGTTGTGGTGGTGGTGGTAGTAGAGGTGGTGGTGGTGAGTGGTGGTGGTAGTGGTGGCAGCGGTGGTGGTAGTGGTGGTGGTAGTGGTGGTGGTGGTGGTGATGCTGGTGGTGGTTGTAGTGGTGGTGGTGGAGGTGGTGGTGGAGGTAGTGGTGGTGGTGGTTGTTATTGTAGTGGTAATGGTGGTAGTAGTGGTGGTGATGGTGGTAGTGGTGGTAGTGGTAGTGGTGGTAGTAGAGGTGGTGGTGGTGGTAGTGGTGGTGGTGGTGGTGGTGGTGGTAGTGGTGGTAGTGGTGGTGGTTATTGTAGTGGTAATGGTGGTAGTGGTGGTGGTGGTGGTAGTGGTGGTTGTGGTAGTGGTGGTAGTAGAGGTGGTGGTGGTGAGTGGTGGTGGTAGTGGTGGCAGCGGTGGTGGTAGTGATGATGGTGGTTGTTATTGGTGGTGATAGTGGTAGTAATGGTGGTAGTAGTGGTGCTGGTGATGGTAGTTTTTGACAGTGGTGGTGATGGTGTTTGTTGGTGGTTGTTGGTGGTGGTAGTGGTGGTGGTCATGGTGGTGGTGGTGATAGTGGTGGTGGTGGTGGGGTAGTAGTGGTGCTGGTGGTGGTGCTTGTTGTTGTTGTTGGTGGTGATGGTGGTAGTGGTGGTGGTTGTGGTGGTGGTGGTTTCTAGTGATAGTACTGGTAGCCGTGGAGCTGGTAGCCCTAGTAATAATAGTGGCATCAGCAACAGTAGTTGTGTAAGTAGTACTAGTAGTTCTAGCAGTACTGTTAGATTTTGCTACTACTGTTACTGGTACCACTAACAGTAGTAGTAACATTCTAATCACACTTTCAAGGAAGAAATCTGAAAATATATCTAGCATCTTATTTCTCCCTTTGCCCTTACTGTTAATTGATAAATAACTATTGACTGTTTTTAATCAGTTTTCTCCCAACATATTTTTCTCTCCATCCCTATTGCTCTTATCACATCTATCCTAGATACTGCAATCAATTTCCAGTTGGCTACTGCTCCTCTAGGTAGCACTTATCGTTCATCCTTCAGGCCTTTGTGCCAGATGAATCATTACAAAATGCAATCTCAATATCTTACTCCCTGTCTGAATACAGTCCAAGGTGTACCTCCACTTAAAAACAGCCTGGTGCTTCTCATGGCTAGAAGCACCCTCCTATCTCACTCTTCCCTCCACCTCCCTCACAATTCATTCTCATCTCTTCCTTGTCACTCTACTCCACTCAGAATCCCTTCTCCCCCAGATTTAAAAAAAAAAGTGTTTATGGGTTCTGACAATAATCTACTAAAAATTCTTGCCTTTTTTCACATGTAAAATTCTCTCTCCCCACTGAACTGTTTGTAATATTTCTTCTTCCCTTTTACAACCATTATATTTCTAAGTCTCTTTGGTTGGAAACTTTTATTCACTTTTCTCCAAACAGAATAAGACATTTTCTCCTCTTTGCTTGGACATCTTCTGTTCTTGCCGCTCTAGATCCCTAATTGTATTGCAGTGATGATGTGTTTTCAGATTTTCTTCCTCATTCACCCTTGTGTACTCCACATTGACCAGATAGCACATTCTAATCATATCTACCTCAACGTGCATATGAAGTTCTTAATAAATTATTAAAGAGTGGGGTGAAAGCATGAAGGAATGATAAGTGAATTAAGAGAATAAATGACTCACTTTCAAATTAACAATGTAAAATACAGGAGAACTTTAAATGTTGTTAGAGAAAAAAAATCTTGCATAGAGGGAATTTAAACAGAAAATCTAAAATATAAGCTGACAAGTTACCATTTTTCACTTTCTGTACTCCATGAGTTAGAAGCCAGTCACTTAGTTGAGTTCCTAATCAGCGAAGACTAATTATGCTACACGACATAGAAAATCTATCAAAGAACTTGCAAACGTGTGCCAAAACCACCACTTTGATTAATAAATGTATTGGAAGAGATCATGTAAGTGCATGAAAATATCCTTTTCTCCTTAAAATTCTTCCACTGATTTCATCAGTGAATGATCTCTGCAGCAATTACTCCCTGGTGCATTTTTAATTCCTTCATTTCTTCTACATTTATTGATAAGACTTTTCCGCAAGATATATTTCTCTCTTTGTCTTCATTTATTTATAATTTCACCTCATTTATACATGTCAGTAGAGACCTCCAGGTATTTAATTTATTCTTGTTGTTATAACACAGTATGATCCATGTTTATTATTTTGACTCTTTTGGTTTGGCCTGTGAGAAACCTATTAGGTTTCCCTGAGCCTAAAGTCTGAGTCACCTTTTTTTCTTTTTTGAGCACTTACTTACTGCAGGCTAGTTTTGTGTTTCTCTCTATTCAGCCATTGAATCAGCATTTTTTTCAAAGTATCTTGATTTCTTTTATTGGAGAATGGTACTTAGAAAACAAAATCTGGGTGCTGGGTGTGTTTATTACTACTGGGACATTAGTGGCTCTATGTATCTTGGTGCTTGCTGCCCCAGATATACACACATCTATAATTGTTTCTGCATCCATCTGTGTGTGTGTGTGTGTGTGTGTGTGAACCTAAACATGGGATTATACTGACATCACCAACTCCAATCTAGCAACTAGAAGTAACTTTGTCAACTAGAGTAATACCATTTTGCCCTAGCCTCTCTCTTCTCATGTAGCATCTGCACTAAAATAAGTTATGCACACACCTCACTTCTGAGTCTAAAATAAGCAAATTGAATAGAATTTCTATTTATTCAAGAATGTGCTACAACCTTAGCCAATGTGGTTTTCATGCTAAGTACATCAGTTTAGATCAATTTGGAATTCTTTGGATTCCTTAAGTAACTTGACCCATGTTGGCTTTCGTTTGATGTGGAGTAAACACCGCCCTTCTTAGCACCTATAATAACCCCTTTGTTATTGATATTTCCCCAAACTTAATCTCGGATTTTCACTTTTTCTTTTCTTCCTGACCCTGTCTTTAGTAAATGCTAAAAATGCAAAGTCTTCATCAAGTAAACTTTTGTTTTGGAGAGAAAAAAATTGTATGGGTCCCAGTGACTCACCACTTATAAAATCTGTGCATAAATTTATGAATGTTTTGTATCATACTACTTGCAGAAATTTTACGCATGGCTTACTTTATATATTATTATTCTGAAAAAAGGAAAGCATTCCTTTATAATAATGTTACAGTGCCAGCAAGAATGAAAGCAAGAAAAGAAGGGTGAGCAAGTCAGAGGGCTTGCTCTTTTCTGAAGGGCCCAGAGTCTCCAGTGGCAGAGATATTCAGAAAAGGAGGCATGTGACCTATAGGCAGTGGTATGCAGGCCTAACCTACATTTGGTATTCTACATTAACAGCTATGTGACCACAGGCAAGTCACCAAACCTCTCAGGGGTTTGGATTCCTCATCTCCAAAATAAAGGGGGCGGGGCTACACAGATTCCCTTGCTACTTGTGACCTCTATGGGGGAGTGGAATTCTGTCCGTTCATAGCTCATGCCTGAGCTCATTCAGCTTTGCTTTCATGGGGACTATTTGACTTTTACTTTCTTCTATTGCAACGATGGTGAAAATTATGGATTTCACTTACTTTCCTCCTGTGTGAAGAAAAAAACAAGGTAGGCACAATGCAAGTGTCCACTGATTTCCTGATCCTACTTTATGTTGTCTCCTCTAAACATTGCCATAACTCCCTTACAGGCCTTTCCCTCTGACAGCTCCTCTGTGGCAGTAAATATTTGTCACATGTAGCCCTTGCCTACCTGTGCTTCACAGAAACAGGAGTTCTATGAATTTGCTGGTTTTCTTTGTATGCGTCTCTCCTGTCCAATTGCTCTGTAACATCTGACATTTCTCTCCCTCCTTCCCTCTCTGCCTCTCTTTTATAAAGGATTGAGCTGTGTTTTATCCTCTAATCCTTTCAAAATACTGTGTACCTTTCTAAATGATGGCAACCCCCTGACAAGGCAAGGGAGATGAGAAGGCTGGAAACCACATCAGAAGGGTCTGCTAAATCTGTTGTGACAACAGGGAAGGAATGCTAGGACTTGCTTCACTTAGGTCTGAAAGCACCTTTGTTATATTTCAGAGGGAAAAGAAAAGAGGGTGGAGGCCTGGCAATGTTTAGCCTGTCCCCTCTGCTTGTCAATCACATTAGCATTGAAGAAAAAAAATAAAAGATTAAGAAAAAGTGGGAGTAAAATCTAAAGGGAAAGGCATAAATAAAAGAAGCATTTGCATAGCTCTAAATATCACGACTGCTCTATCTCTCATACACTGAGATGATTACAGTGAAAAAAGGTGACTAATTTGTGCCTGGAGGAATGTAGCTGAGGTCACTAAAATTGGATTCCTGGCTTCCATCTTGGCTGAAGATTTTTTGAATACTGAATGTACTTTAAAGAAAAGATATATTCAGGATTTTTTTTTCCTTGCTTGCTTAGTAAGGGGCTCATTTGCATCAGGTTGTCAAGAGTTATGACATTTAATGTTATTAATGTCACTTCCATTATTCCACTGAATCTCAGCTGCCTTCACCTACAAAATGTAAATGTTTCTGACTACATGACCATAACTAGAGACCCCAAGGAAAGGGAAAACAGAAACACAGGCCTCTGTACTGTGGGGAGGCCTACTTGCCAGCTCTCTGTGTCATTCACTGCCATAAGCTTGAAAATAAATTCATTCAAATGTCAGACGTATTACACACACACACACACACACACCCTTTACACACATACCCACAGAGGTATTTTTATTCCAGAAATCCAATGTATCTTAATAAACACTTGGAGCTAACCCGTTTAGAAGGAATTGTGTCTGGGTTGAACAAAGAGAGAAAATTTACTTCGGTGAACCATAGCTGGGCCAAAGAGGGCCCAAAACCCAAAGATAGAAAGGACAAATGTTGGAGTAAGGTGGACTAGAATTCAATAATGGAATAATTCTCACTGTATTAAACTCTCTAGAAAACATCCTTTTCTAGAGAGTTTAATGTGTTTCCTAGAGAGTTTAATACAGTGAGAATTATTCCATTATTGAATTCTAAAATGGCTTTATGTTATCTATTTACAGACATTTATTAATTGGCATATGAAATAATTTTGTAATATAACAACATCGTAAAAAATTATGGTTTCTGGCTGGGAGCGATGACTCACACCCCTAATTCCAGCACTTTAGGAGGCTGAGGTGGAGGATCACGAGGTCAGGAGTTTGGGACCACACTCTCCAACATGGTGAAACCCTGTCTCTACTAAAAATACAAAAATTAACGGTGGCACATGCCTGTAATCCTAGCTGCTCCAGAGGCTGAGTCAAGAGAATCACTTGAACCTGGGAGGTGGAAATTGCAGTGAGTGGAGATCACACCACTGCAGCCTGGCAACAGAGTTATAATTTGTCTCAAAAAGAAAAATTAACGGTTTCTGTTGTTTTAACTCGGGAAATGCAAATGGTGACTTTTAATATAATTATATTTCGGATTTGAATAATCATAAATTTCAAAAAGAAGATTTAGATAGTGCCAAGTCTTTTAAATTATCTTTAAATCTAAAATTCAATTATGAGATAAAAATGGTTTAATCTGTAATTTTTACTTTTGTTATCAAAATTTCCAAACTACAGAAAAGACAGAAGAATAATATAATTACCTCAATTCCAAAGTTAGAATTTTGTCTTTTTTTTATATTTACCTTTAATTTTTTTATCTCTGTCTCTATATCTATCTCTGTTTCTATCTGTTGATAGATGGTAGAGAAATATATATAGAAAGATGGATAAATGTTTTGTTAAACCTCACATGCCCACATAGATCCAACATCCTATTATCACACCAGAGAAAATGAATAATGTTAGTTTAACCCACAACATTTGCTCATTGTTTCTATTTTTTTCAAATTATTTTTAGAACTGATTTTATCGACTTCATGTCTCTGCATTGCATTGCTGTGACTTTTCTTAAAAATACATAGTAGCCCCTTCCTCTTCAAATTCTTAAGTTTTCTTCATGGTAATAATATTTTTCAGCAATCGAGGCTTAATGATTACTTTTTATTGCCTGCATTCTGGGTGTGTCTGGATGTGTCCAATTTTTTAAGAGATCAAGACTTTTGATTACTTTTCAGTGCTTGCATTTTGGATTTGTTAGATTGTCTTCTCATACAGTCTAACTTGTTTCTGTAGCTCTTATACTTTCTGTGAACTTAAGGTTAGGGCTACATTCATGGTCATTTTAGCAAGACCACTTCCGGTGTAATATTACACATGTGAGATTTCAGTGCCTCAGAAGGACCTCACGTCATACGGCCATGTCATTATGATGCTAAATTTAATCACTTGGTTACAGTGCCCACAAACTTTCATCTGATGGATTTAGCATCCGCTGGTGATACTGCCTGCATAAAGAATTTTACTGAGGGATTGCAAACTTATTTTTCATTCTGTTATTGCTTCTATATTTATAAATTGACACTGTGGTGTAAAAATACCTTTAACCCATGAATGGCAGTTATCTATACTTCCATCTAAGGTTTTTAGGGAAATAATTAACTTCTTCCATTTAAAATATATTCCTCACAGTATGGAGTTAGTGTCATAGTCACCTGCAGTGATGGACAGTGAATTTATTTGTTTTTGCCACTCCATGTGTGAAAAAAAAAAAATTTTTATTAGTTTGACATGGTATAATTAATTACATTTACTAGTTTTGGTTGACACTAATGATTCCCCAATTTAGCCTCAATCAACTTGTTGCGTCTTTTTTTCTTTCCAGAAACTTTTATCTTCGTTAATTTCCTTAGCTTCATTTTTTTACGGGTACATCATAATTATACACATTTATAGGGTACATGTGATATTTTGATACAATAAGATAATTTGTAATGCTCAAATCAGGGTAATTGAGATATTCATGATCTCAAACATTTATCATGTCTTTATGTTGAAAGCATTCCACATCTTCTCCTTTAGTCATTTTGAAATACACAATAAATTATTTTCAACCATAGTCATCCTATTATGCTCTTGAATGCTAGGTCTCAGTTCTACCATCTAACTGTGTCTTTATGCACTTTAACCAACCCCTTTCTACCTCCTCACTACCTTTCCAAGCCTCTGGTAACCCACTGTTAAACCCTCTACCTTCATGAAATCAATGTTTTTAGCTCCCACATATAAGTAAGAATATGTGACAAATGTCCTTCTGTGCCCGGCTTATTTCACTTACCATAATGTCCTCCAGTTCCATACATTCTGTTGCCAATGACAAGATGTCATTTTTTTATGGCTCAATAATATTTCATTCTGTATACAGACCTCATTGTCCTTATCTGTTCATTCATTTATGAGCACTTAGGTTGATTCCGTGTCTTGACTATTGTGAACATTGCTACAATAAACAGGGGAATGCAGATATCTCTTCAATAGACTGACTATATTGAGCAGTGAAATTGCTGAAAGAAATGGTAGCTCTATTTTCAGTTTTTTTGAGGAATCTCCATGCTATTTTTCATAGTGACTATACTAACTTACATTCCATCCAAAAGTATATGAGCTTTCCCCTTCAGATTCTTGCCAGGATCCATTATATTTTATCTTTTTGATAAATGGCATTTTAGATGGGGTAAGATGCTATCTCACTGTGGTTTGGATTTGCATCTCTCTGATGATTAGTGATGCTGAGCAGTCTTTCACATAACTCTTGGCCATCTATATGTCTTGTTTTGACAAATGTATTTTCAAATAAATTGTGCATTCTTTAGTTGGATTTTTTTTACCATTAATTGTTTGAGTTCCTTCTATATTCTGGTTATTACTCCTTTGTGAGTTGAATAGTTCACAAGTATTTTCTCCCATTCTGTATATTGTCTTTTCATGTTGTTGATTATTTTCTTTGCTATGCAGAAACTTTTTCACTTGATGTGATCCCATTTATTCATATTTTGTTTTTATGGTCTATTCTTTTGAAATATTTACCCAAACCAGTGTCCAGAAACATTTTCCCAATGTTCTCTTTTAGAAATTTCCTAGCTTGAGGTCTCACATTTAAACATTTAATTCATTTTGATTTGATCTGCTGTATGATGAAACATAGGGATCTATAGTCATTCATTTGCACATGCATATTTATTTTTCCCAGCACCATTTGTTGAAGAGGCTACCCTTTTCCCCATGCATGCTCGTGACACTTTTTTCAAAAATGAGTTGACTGTAAATGCATGAATTTATTTCCAGGTTCTCTATTCTCTTCCATTGGTCTACATGTCTGTTTACATGCCAGTATCATGTTCTTTTGGTTATTATAGCTTTGTAGTACAATTTGAAGTGAGGTAATGTGATGCCTCCAACTTTGTCTTCTTGCTCCATTTGGCTTGGTAATTCTGAGTCCTTTGTGGTTCCATATATATATATACATATTATAATTTTTTTCTATATCTGGGGGGATTGTCTTTGGCATTTTGATTCAAATTTCATTGAATCTGTAGGTTGCTTTGGGTCATATGGACATCTTAACAATATTGATTCTTCCAATTCCTGGACACAAGATATATTTCCATTTCTTTAAGTCCTACTCAATTTCTTCATAAATGTTTTGTAGGTTTAATTATAGAGATAATTCATATTTTTGGTTAAGTTTATTGCTAAGTATTTTAATATTTTAGCTATTAAAATAAGAAAATAGATTTCTTTTTAGGATTATTTGCTATTGGCATATAGAAATGTTACTGACTTTTATATGTTGACTTTTATATGTTGACTTTGTATCCTGTAATTACTGAATTTGTTGGTTCAAACAGATTTTTTCAAAAGATTTTTTACAAAATCTTTAGATTTTTCACAAAATCTTTAGATTTTTCTAAGTATAATATTGTCTGCAAACAAGAATAATTTGACTTCTTCCATTTTAATTTGGATATCCTTCATTTCTTTCTCTTGTCTCATTTCTCTGGCTAGGACTTCCAGTACTACATTGAATAAGGGTGGTGAAAGTGGGCATCCTTGTCTTGTTCTAGCTCTTAGAGGAATCCTTGTCGTGTTCTATCTCTTAGAGGAAAGGCTGTCAGTTTTCCCTGTTCAGTATGGTATTAACTCTGGGTTTGTCACATATGGTCTTTATTTTATATTGGGGTATGTTCCTTCTATATTCAGTTCATTGAGAGTTTTTACTATGAAGGAATGTTAAATTTTATGTAATGTTTTTTCAATGTCTATTAAAATCATCATATGATTTTTATTCTTCATTCTGTTGATGTGATGTATCACATTTATTGAGTTGCATATGTTGAACCATCACTCCATCCCTTGAATAAATCCTACTGGATTGTAACAGTTTTTAAATGTGTTGTTGAATTCAGTTTGCTAGTATTTAGTTGAGAATTTTTGCACCTATTTCATCAGAGATATTGGCCTGTAGCTTTCTTTTTTTATGTATTTGTCTGGTTTAGTATCAAGGAAATCCTGGAATTACAGAATGAATTTGGAAGTAGTCCCTCCTCTTTGAATTTTTGGAATAGCTTGCATAGAATTGGTATTAGTCTTTCCTAAAATGTTTGATAGAATTCAGTAGTGAAGTTAGCAGGTCTTGGACTTTTCTTTGATGGGAGGCTTTGTATTACTTCTTCAATCTCAGTACCTGTTATTGTTCTAGCCAAGTTTTCTATTTCTTCATGGTTGAATTTTGGTAGAATGGATGTATCTAGGAATTTATCAATTTCTTCTACATTTTCCAATTTATTGGTATATTATGTCTTATTATAATATGTAATGATCCTTTGCATTTCTGTAGTATCAGTCATAATATGTTTTTTAAAAATTTAGTTTAATGATTTGGGTCTTCTTTTTTCTGAGTCTGGCTAAAGATTTGTTGATTTCCTTTATCTTTTCAAAATGAAACTTAATTTTATCGATCTTTTATCATTTTTAGTCTCAGTTTTATCTCTTTCTGATCTGATCTTTATTATCTCTTTTTGTCTGCTCCTTTTGGGTTTGGTTTGCTATTACTTTTATAAGTTGTTTAACATGCATCATTCCTCTTTTGATGTAGCTATTTATTATTAAAAATCGACCTCTTAGTAAGACATTTTCTGTATTCCATAGATTTTGGCATGTTGTGTTTCTATTTTCATTTGTTTTAATAATTTTTAAAATTTTCTTCTTGATTTTTTTAATTGACCCAATCATCATTCAGGAGCATGTTATTTAATTTCTATGCATTTGTATAATGTCCAAAGTTCCTCTTGTTGACGTCTAATTTTACTTCATTGTTAGCAGAACATTTATTTTATATAATTTCATTTTTTTTGAAATTTTTACAGATTTTTTGCCCTAATGTATGATTTCTTCTTCAGAATGTTCCATATTCTAAGACAAAGAATGTGTAACTTTTGCAACCATTGGATGAAATATTTTGTAAAAATGTGTTAGATCCATTTGGTCTATACTGCAGATTAAGTCCATTTTTAAAAAACATTTTCTGTCTAGATGATGTGCTCAATGCTGAAAGTTGGGTGTTGAAGTCTCCAACCATTATTGTATTGGATTCTATCTCTCTCTTCAGCTCTAATAATATTTACTTTACATATTTGGCACCCAAAGTTACATATGCATTTATAATTGTTTTATCCTCTTGCTGAATTGACCCCTTTATCATCATATAGTGATGTTCTTTGACTCTTTTTATAGCTTTTGTTTATAAATATAAATCTATTTTATCTGATATAAACATAGTTCCTCCATGTTTTTATTTTCTTGCATAGAATATCTTTTTTATCCCTTCATTTTTAGTCTATGTTTGTCCTTATAGGTGATGTGTGTTTCTTGCAAGCAACATATAGTTTCAATTTATTTAAATTAAATTCATTCAGCCACTCTATGTCTTTTGATTAGAGAATTTAGTTAATTTACATTCCATGTTATTGTTAATATGTAAGGGCTTACTACAGTTTTGTTACTTCTTTTCTGGTTGTTTTATTAGTACTCTCCATTTTCTTTCTCCTTGCCTTCCTTTGTGTATCAGTAATTTTAGCTGCTAACATGTTTTGATTTCTTGCTTTTTATAATTTGTTCATCTATTATGGACTTTTGCTTTTCAGTTACCATTAGGCTTGTAATAAAATACATTTTATAACCAATATTTTTAACTGATGGCAGCGTAACTGTGATTATAAAGAAAAAACAAACAAGTAAAGAGATACAAAAAAATACTCTGCACTTTCACTTCAATTTCCTATATTTTGACTTTTTGTTGTCCCTATATATAATTTTGTATTGCCTCTCTCTTAACAAACCATTGTAGTTATGATTATTTTTGAAAGGTTTATCTTTTAATGATCAGCTGAAAATATGTGTGGTCTATACACCACAATTCAGTATTGGATATTCCATTGGTTCAGGTGATTCCTTGTTGCACATTAGTGCCCTTTTCTTTCAGATTGAAGAACTCCCTTTAGCATTTCTTGTGAGACAGATCTGAGTATTAATGAATTCCATCGATTTTTGTTAGTCCAAGAAAGTTTTTATTTTTTTTCTTCTTGTTTGAAGTGTAACATTGCTGGATGCAATATTTTAGGTAGAAAGTTTTGTTTTATTTTTTCCCAGCGTATTGAATATGTCCTTCGGCTCACTCCTGGCTTGTATGGTTTCTACTGAGAAGTCTGACACAAGCCATATCAAAGTTCCTTTATCTTTTATTTGCTTCTCTTGCTGCTTTTAACATCATTGCTTTGTTCTTGGCTTTTGAAAGTTTGATTTTTATATGACTTGAAGTAGTCTTATTTTGGTTGATTCTACTTAATGTTCTTTTACCTTCTTGTACTTAAATATTCATATCTTTTTCTAGGTTTGGAAAGTTCTTTGTTATTTATTTGAATAAACTTTCAACCTCAGTCTCTTTCTCTATGTCTGTTTTAAGATATATCTTAGTTTACTTTTTAAATTTTACTTTCTAGATCTTATAGGCATAGTACTTTCTTTTTTATACTATTTCCTTTACTTTCTTTGGCTATGCCTTTTCAAATAACCTTTCATGAAACTTACTAGTTTTTTCTTTTGTGATATGAATCTTGCTGTTGAGAAACTCTGATGATTTTTTTTTTTAGTGATAGCTCATCTGTTTTGTTGTCGTTGTTGCTCTTACGAAGGCACTTTTTTTGTTTCTATTTGGTGGAGGATTCTCTTTCTTTTTCTTTCTCTGTTTCCTGTCTTCTGTCTCTTTGACATGGTTCTCATTTGTCTTTGAACACTTTTTGCTTCCCTTCTTGTGGTTAAAATTAGCTTTTGTCTGAGGAATATTGGCTGAACAGTATTAAAGTCAGCAGTAGATGTGCTTATTGCTACAGGAATCATAACTCCTAGGCTGCTTCAGTCAAATGAACTTGGGAAGATATATATGTTTTATAGTAAATTATAAAATTACGTTTTCAAACAAAATGTAGCATTAAAGGATATTTTCGTTAACTTTTTATTTTCTAATTTTACCTATTTTCTCTTATATTGCAAATCTTGGTTCATAATATTATTAATGTATTTGCTTATTTGTCTGTCTTTCAGATTGAATAGTGCAAAAATTACAATACCATTATCATTATTGAAAAGTAGAACTACTGAGTGAAGCTTAAGATTCATCTGCAATTCCTTTGAGTCTTGAAATATATCTCAATGAAGACATATTACCAGGATTATGTGTTAAAAACAGCCTTAGATATTTCTTATCTGTGTGGTTATGTTAGCCATCTAATATGCAAGTAGGGTAATTTACTTTCACTGCATTTAATGATTAATGTTTCTTATTGAAATTTATTTTATCTATTAATATGTAAAACATTGACAAAGGTCAAAAATATATTGAAGCTGGGAGCATTGGCTCACACCTGTAATCCCAGCACTTTGGGAGGACAAGATGGGTGGATAGTTTGAGCTCAGGAGTTTGAGACCAGCCTGGGCAATATGACAAAACCCAATTTCTACAAAAAAAAAAAGCTTGGTGTGGTGTTGTGTGCCTGTCATTAAAACAACTTGGGAGACTGAGATGGGAGGATTGCTTGAACCCAGAAAGTCAAGCCAGCAGTGAGTTGTGATGGTGCTGCTGTCCTCCAGCCTGGGCAATAGAGCAAAACCCTGTCTCAAAAACAAAACAATGTATTCAAAGGTATACTTACAGAGATTTTACATTATCCCTACTTACTCAACTCTAGCTATAGATGACTATTTCTATTTGTATGGGGTTTTCATTTCCACAGTTTTTTGTTTGATTAGTTGTTTTATTTATTTATTGTCAAAGATAGGCTAAAGTATGTTTATTTTAACTTCTTTTGTTATCTAAAATGTAACATAATAACCATGCCACTCTGTAACTTTATTTTTAAACTACATATGAATTCTGAATATCATTTAATAATTATATCTCATTTTTTACACTAGCATAATATTACATTGGGTAATTTTTTTTTAGAAATAATCTCATTTATTTTTTCATTCATTTCTGTTAATATGTTTTCTCTCAAGAATCTGAGAGCAACTTGACTTTTATTTGCTAGTAACTTGGTCTTTATACTTGTAGCTTCTCATATTACATAATTTTTAAGGTTTAATTTTCTATTGTAATATGTTTTACAATTAATGTTTCTGGGTCAAAATTTTCAGGTGTATAATGAGCCCCTCTCAACATATAAATTCAAGTTTTATTTCAAGAAAGAATGTGTGTGTGTCACTTACTGTTTTAAAAGTAGTTTTGCTTCACTGTTTTGTTTTTCATCAAAGGAAAAGAGTTAAGATTAGGGGAACTAATTACTCCAATTATACCTCTGTTGGAGCCTCTTTACATATTTTCCACACCTATCACTTTCAGATTCTTTTGATAACATACTTAATTTTTTATTTCCTCAGCTTTTTTACTCATATTTTACATTTTTAATACTGCATTTCCAGTTATACTTGCCTTTCCTAACATACTGTAATTTAATATTAAGGGTTTTTTTTGTTTTGTTTCTTCTTTTGACATAAGGGCTCACTCTGTCACTCAGCCTGGAGTGTAGTGCAGTGACGTGATCACAGCTCACTGCAGCCTTGACATCCCTAGGCTTAGGTAAGCCTCCCACCTAAGCCTCCAGAGTAGCTGGGGCTACAGATGAGTGCCACCACACCTGATTTCATTTTATTTTTATTTATTTGTTTATTTACTTTTAAGATGAGGTTTTGTCATGTTGCCCAGGCTAGTCTTGAACTCTTGGGCTCAAGTAATCCACCTGTCTCAGCCTCCCAAAGTGTTGGGGGTATAGGCATAAGCCACTACACCCAGACAATCTTGATTTTTGATACACATTTTTCCTTTTTCCAACTTCTTTTCTGAGACTGATGAGCTGCCACTTTGCATTTTCTTTTTCTTTAGCCTAGAGCTATCATGAATTTTTAAATTTCTTCTTCAAGATATTTTTAATATTTGTCTTGACATGAACAGTCACTGAATTCTAAAATTTAGTCGTTTTATTATTGCTTTCTCTGCTCCACGGATGTTTTGATTGTGTGTGAACTGGTATAGTAATAACAAAAGAAGAAAAACTAGGAAAGCTCTAAAAAATATAAATAACATGGGTTATCATCATCCTTATCTAAAAGTTTAAAAATTTACATTAAATGAGCAAAGACAAACATGTTGTTATTTTCAAAAATAGACCATGAATTTGACAACAAAAGAAGACTCAATGCATTCTAAAGAGTCGGAGTCATAGAGTGCTCCTCAGCCTCACAGCCGACAACAGCAACTCGTTTTCACACATTTGGAAATCACTAAGCCCATCATTAAGTCACCCTGAGAATAAAGAGAAAATAACAGGTGAATTCTGTAAACAGTATAGCATAATGACAAACAACTTTGGGCATGTAAGGTTAAAAGCATACATTTAAAATAAAAATTGGATTTTTTTAACTTTAAATACATTTTTGAAAATAAAATGGAAATCTAATTTAAAAAACTAATCATTCCTCTAAACACCTAGGAACCACATAAACTAAAAGGATAATAAATGTAAGTAATAGAATCAATTTTAAGAAAGAACAGAATAAAAAAAATTAAAATGAAAAAGTGATATTATCAGCAATACTAATTAAGAAGATAATGAATGTAAACTAAACAGAATTTTTAAAAGAGGATGACTAGAGAAGTAACATAGATAAAATAGATTGTTCCAAAAATAGCAGAAAAATATTATCTTATTCCTTCTCATTTTAGAAATCTCCCCAAACTGTCAGTAATAGAAAGTTAGCAATAAGAACAAAGAAAAAACAGACAAGTCTGACAAACTAAGTCTGTTCATTTCATCATCTCCTAGCAATCTCATGTCTATAATTTTCCTTTCTGTGTAGATGGGACTACAGAGTTAAAATATACCAGCCATGACAGTTCAGTTATTAAATCCCCATATGTATACTGTCCTTTTCATTGTAAAATTCCAAAAGAGCACCTTATAACTTTATATCATGTTCAGAAATTTGATAATTAAATAAATAGCACCCTAGAAGTAGAGCCATTCATTCTATTTATTTAGCAAATATTTACGGTCTACCACTATTGTTTTAAGTACCACCTGTTCAGTGGAAGAAACTCAGATGAGGGCCCTATCCACCTAAAATGTACATTCCAGCATCAGGAGTCAGATAATAAAAAGATGAACATGACATCTAAGGTGAGTAGTGCTATGGACAAAATAAAAGAAGGGGTTGGTAAAGGGATGGATGTGTGTATGGGTGTGAGTATTAACATAGGGGAGGTCTTGAGAATGAAAAAGAATGAAGTAAATAACCAGAGAGTGGAGAAAATGCAAGTCGAAGAACTGGATGAGTCCCAGCAGATACAGGTCCTCACAGGGCTGTGTATGAATTGCGCTTATGGGTAACTAATATACTCTTGATTACTGTGAGTTCAATACATATGAATTAGTTGTATCAGGTAATCAGAAGTCTGAAGTGGAGGTAGATAGTTTTTGGTGTTAATTTAAAGGCTTGAAAGTGTCAGCCCTTAGATTTTATGGAAACCTAATAAACAAACTAATCATCCATCTGAAAACCTAGGGAAAAACTTATAAGTAAACAAAGAAAGCATAATAAATTTCTGAACTATAACCAATTTTAAGAGAGAAAAGAACATAAAAGATTGACATGAAAAAAGTGAGATTAGTCTTAATACTAATCACAATTGTATCTCAAACAGGGAAAAAAGGAAGAAAGGGCAACCGGGGTTCAGTAAAACTTGCATCAGGAAAGTCAAAATGCTCTCAGAACTTTCTAGAAGAATTCGGTATCATTGGCCAGAACTATTTGACAAGGCTGGTTACTCACAGTTGCAAGAATGGTTAGAAATTGGGGTGGGGGGTGTTATTTGTTTCTTTTTAAACTAGGCTGTATATATTTATGATTCTATCCAAAAATGTGTTCTGATAAGAAGACATAAGAGAATAATGGATACTGAATAGGCAACACTATTAGTCTTCAACATGTAAAGGCCAGAAATCCTGAATTCATCGTATTGTGTTAGGAAGCCTTTAGATGGTTTTAGGCAGCAAGCAGCATGATTAGATTTAAATGTTACTTAGGCGCTTCACCTGCTGCATGTAGAGTGAGTTGTAGGCAGGTGGCAGTGGAAGCCAAGATAACAGCTGGGGAAGTGACTACAGACATCCAGGTGAGAAGTGGTGACCTGGAAGGTAATGAATTTAATGGAGACAGGGACATAGAAAAGATAAGAATATGTTCTGTAGACGTGCAGGATTTGTTTGTGGAATGAAATTACAGACTGAGGGAAAGAACCCCCAAAGATGAATGAACCCAGACATTTGACTTGAGCAGTTTGGGGTCCATGGTGCTTAAGGCAGGGAGGCTTTGGCAGGTACGGGGGTGGTGGGTGGTAGACGGTAGACGTCAAGAGTGCTGTTACAAGTTGCTGTGTAGGAGATGCTCTTAGACATCCACATGGAGTTACCAGTCAGTAACACATCACCTCTCCAATTCTGGAGATGTGAGAACATGTCAAGAACTCCATAAGGAACTGGAGACTTAGGGTTCCCACCCTTGACACAGGCGTAGCCAGAAAGTCCCATCCAATGTTCTCAGTTTCATAGTCAGTCTCTTACTGTAGCTCTGCTGAGAAATACATTGCTTCTCTAACCTGCCATTGTCCACTCGGATTTGGACAGCAACATCTTTTGTACTTCTGAGGGATTCTAGCCATTTTTCTGCCCCTTGTGAATAAATATGTTTTTAAAAAAATCTGTGATTTTTTTTAAAACTTCACCACCACTATCAATAATGATGATGATAATAATAATAATGCTTTGGTTATTTAAGTGCCGTCAGTCAAAAATTAATAATGACGGCTTCCAGGTGAGGTAGTACTGTTGAAGGGCCAGCTCAGCCCACAGACTAACCATGCTCACCAGTAGTATTTGCACTTGTGTAAGTTGTTCCCTTTGGAAGGCCACAGACTAACACGACCACTGAACGTAGCACGCCATGTAAAAAATTGTGAATATTTTTTTAAGAAAGACATTATTGGGGCAATTGAGGAAACTTAAATGTAGTTTGAGAATTAGAAGTTAGTCACTTACCATCGCTGGCTTCCTGATTTTGCAGGTCACGGTTTTGCTATGTAGAAGAGTGTCCTTTTAGCTGGATAATGATTAACAAAGTATTTCACTGTGATGGCACATCAGGCCAGTCAATTCCTCCCCAGTTTGAGAAAATAAAATTATGTGAAAAATGCTTTTAACTTTTTTTGAAGTTTGTGATTGCTTTAAAATTTAAATAAAAGTAATAATAATGGTGCCATTTTACCCTAGGAATTAAAGATGCTTCTTTGTTTTAGCTACTGTATCAGAATTTTCTAGCCTCTTAGGGGTATGTCGACTTGATCATATTAAGTGGGTAAAGCAGTCACATAAATTCAGCCATTAACATACCTCTTCAACTCTGACAGTTTTACAATTCTCCATGTTCTCAGCAACTAAGACTGGATGCTAACCTCCTGTAAAATCAAATTTTATTCCTCTGATGCTAAACATGTTCAAAAAACACCTGCTCAGAGAGCACTCACTTCTTACTATTACAGTAGGTCTACTCTGTAGATGATTCCATGAGTTTTTTAGAAGGGGTGAGAGAGTTCAGAGTTCTCCTGAGAATGTTAGGGATAAGTTAGCATACTGTTTGCTAATTGTCCAGTAGAAGAAAACACTGAAAATGTCACTATGTAATTATGGCTTACAGCGCACCTGCTGTGAAAGCATCTTTTCAGTAACTGTTTGTTGTTGATACCTGTGAGAACTCCCTCCAAAGAACGCAAAGCACATAATTACCAACCCTTAGTGCAAGCCCTTTTGGAGAAATTCTCAGTTAAACCCACTCTTTAGAGTCAAATAGCAAAGGGGCTTGTAATTAGATGAGTTGTTCTTTAGACATGAACCAACATAGATAATGCCAGATAATTAGTAGATAATTTTCTAGGTATTCCTGGCACTGAGCGCTAAAAGGAAAATTAAGTCAAGCAAAGCACTCTGAGAATTGCCTGTGGCCAGTATGTTGTAAGTGTTAATTGGGAAGAGAGAGAAGGAGATCTTTAAGCTGGAATCTGAATTACTTTTTCCATTGTCCTGTTAATCATGCGGCCTGATACGGCCAATAGCATGGATAATTTGGTAATTGAAAGGCAATGTTTGATGTGAGTTATTTATAGGAAACAGTTCTTCACTGTAGTTGCCGGTTTGAATAATATTTGAATTGTGCGAGGAAAGACATTCAGTAAGCTTTTCAACAATCACGTGTGTGTTTTGCAATTTTCAATAGCACCCTTTATTCAGAGAACTGTTAATTGGTGTATTTATATCCACATTCTGAGAAACAGTTTGATTGGAGTGGTGCTCAAATTCTGAGGGTTTGTAGATAGATTTTCTTGTATGTCTCTTTTCAGAAATTAATACACTACTTCAAAATTTCCTCAAAAATCTCACCAATGAGCCACTTAATTACACATCCATAATTATAAAACATGTTTTAGGACAGAAGTGGGTCAAGTGTAGAAAAAGTGGGGGAAAATGCTGAGAGAATGTCTGAAAGAACAAACTCAAGATTTCCATTGTTGAAGCTTCTTTAGAATGACTTTATCCATTTTATCAGCAATACAGTGCTAATGATAGACTTCTCTGGCAAGGCTGTTGCTTCGAGCTCATCCCATACCCACAATTCATGTGTGACGAGCAGTGCGTGTGTTTTATTGGGAGTTAAAAACTTTTATCCTAAGTCCAGGGTTAGCGCATATTGCATGATCAAAGGCATATAATTTTCTTTCTTACCCCTCCGTTTCTTACTCCCCATTCATATAAATTAAATAAAATCCGTGTTTACATAAGGCATTATTTGAAAGATTAAATGATATAAAATCCTACACGTTAACATTGTAGCATGTTATGTAAATGTTAGGTGTTATTTTCATTATCGTTATGGATTAAGGATGCAATGAAATTAAGGCACGAAAAAGGAATTTGTGCAGTCAGAAGAAATTGAAATAAATGCTTATGGTATTGTAAAATACATTGCCAGTTAAGAATTATGGGCAACTTTTCTGATTGTAAAAATAATTTCTACCCATAGGATCAGAATCCTACCTTTTCATAGTTTCCTGCTCCCCCTGAGTCCTTTTCTTTCACATCTGTTGAATCGCTAAATCCGGCCTCCTCTTTCTGGGCAGTATTTCCTGGTCTTACTCTCTCCTTTATCCTTCTTAGTCTCTGTTCTTATCTTCTCCTCTTTGAAGAGGACAGGAATTTCCTGTTTAATTGGCTTGCTATTGCTGCACCCTTTCAAGTGGTTCTCAAACTAGTTGAGTTACAAAATTCTACATAATCTCTACACTAAACTAAAAATAATTAGGTCTATACATTTGTGCTAAATTTGATATGAGCTTACATTTAATTCTAAGAGACATTTTATGCCTGAAATGAAGACTTTTTACATGATGAAAATTTTCTGATTGGGAGCATACTTCCCCTGGCTTTAGGTTCTTTTCATGGGTGACCTATGGGCTCTGGCATTGGATTTGGGCTCCAGGGTGCAGCTGGAGGCAGGGCAGTGCTCTAGGGAGATCACGTTAAGAACCATCACTCCAGAGGGTAGAAAGAAGGCTCTCCAGAACAACATTTGCTTCAAATCATTCACGGAGAACCAGAGGAGAGCTACCATGCCACGGGGGTGTGCTCGACTGGGTGAGGTCCTGGGGCCACACGGGACAGACT
Organism: Cacajao melanocephalus; assembly: GCA_963573385.1. NCBI lineage: Eukaryota > Metazoa > Chordata > Mammalia > Primates > Pitheciidae > Cacajao > Cacajao melanocephalus. Next base: position 20,628 of record CAUYLG010053188.1, read on the forward strand.
ATCAGGGGCTATAACCCTTGGGGAGCCCTGCAGTATAGAAGGTGTTCAGTGAGTTTCCACCCATCCTTGATGGGTGTTGATGCAGGTGGACATGAGGTGTCTTCTCCTGGTGATACCATCAGGATGGATGGACTCACTAGGGTGAAAGGTGGCCTCAGGCATCCACTAGAGTACTGGCAGGTTTGTTTCAAGTGAAAATTGCCCTTTCTTTTTCTAAGAGGGTTTCTTCATTCTTACCCAAGTTAAGTGTCAAGATTAAAATGATTTTTTAAAACGCTTTGTAGTCCCCAAATCAAAATAAGCAAAATGCTTCTGTTGGAGTTTGCAGATGAATTGAAGCGCTCAGGATCTGCTAAGATTCCCCAGCCCTAGAAAGGGACGGCAACGCCTTTCCTCGCCATGAAGCCAGGATTGCAGACTGCTGGTCAAGGCATCCCAAATCCTTGAGCTGGGGCTGTTGCCTGTTACAAAGCTTGATGCATTATGCTTCGATCATATACTAGAATTACTATTTGAAGACAAAGATGACTTATTATTACATAGCACCCTCACCATGTTCACAACCAGAGGTGCGGTTAAAACATATTTTGAGAATGCATTGCTTGTATGGACAAGAAAATTTGTCAACGAAAAGCTAGCAATGGTGAGTAGGGGAGCATTCACCCTGCCTGGCACTCACCAGGTGATTTGTGCTAAGATGGCTTCAAAGGTGGCAGGAAACAGTGCCTTCCAGGGCTGAGAGTTTAGGCTCTGGGAGACACTTTGAGGAGCCAGCCGGGGAATCAAGCTCCCATGAAGAGGCCAGTTTTCAACAGCTGCAAGTCCACTCAGTGCCATCTTGCCCATGTGTGGGCTTCTGCAGGGATTCTGTCACAGATCCAGGGATGATGGTTTGCCTATAGGCTCAGGTAAGAGGCCTGCGATGGCAGTCTTCAGCTCCGCCTGGCCGGGTAATTGATGTTTGGTGGCCTCAGGGGGTTAAAGATGAAGCTGCCCACAAGGGTGCCTGTAATCCCAGGGTGCAGGCTGGGCCCCTCTGCGGCTGCATCACATTTCACCAAGAGGTTGGAAAAGCAGGTCTTGTAGGAAAACACAACCTGGCTGCTTTTTCGTCATAGCCATTGTTCTGGAGGGACAGGAAGGAACCCTACTTTAAAATGGTGTGGATGTTTGTAAAGCCAAATGATTTTTTTCTCCTCTTTTACTTTCATCCATGTGGTTTTCTTTTTCCTATGTTTAGAAGCAACCGTTGTTCTTTTGGGTGTGCTTCTAGTAATTTAATCCCAAGGTAATTTGGTCCCAGAGCCTCCCTGCTCCATGCTGAGAGGACACAGCTTTCAGTGGCTGTCATCTTGACCAGGCCCCTTCTGTTGGGAGGGCTGGTGGGGGTGAGCCTTACCCGTGGCTCCCAGCCTGGGGGTCACAGCAGCCCGGGCCCCTTGGACTTTGCTTCCTGCTGTATGAGGGTGGAGACAGTAGGTAGCATACCTGCAACTCAGCAGAAAGAGGACTTTGCCTGTGCTTCAAGTTTTGTCACCCCTGGCATGGCCACTTGTGTCTGGGTGATTCTCTGCTCCCTGGCCCCTAGAGGAAGAAAGGATTTTAAATAGCATGGTCCTTTTTTATGCAGCCTATTTGATTCAAATTATATTCAACAGCGAAAAGGAATTGGCCTGAAAATTAATCCATAAGAACCTTGGAGTCTCTGAGGACTCCAGTGAACCAGAAATGCATTAAGATGGGAAGGTCAGCTAGGAGTCACTGCACCGGGCTTCCTGTCTGAATGGTACAGAATGGTGCTCAGGCAGAGATTCTCCCGCTTGTTCCCAGCCTGTCTGTCCTGGGGTTCTCTGTCTTGGGTATTGTAGCTCCTCCCAACGACACCTGCAGCAGGCCCCAGGAACATGGTTTTCGAATATTTGTTGCACACAGAGCTTAAATGACACCTAAAAGATCACTCTTGTTTTCATATGTATGCATACATTAAGCTCTCAAACATCTGTTGGCAAATATCTGACTCTCAGTTCCTGGGTATCAATGATTGGTTGAGGGCTGATTAAGGCACCATAGGGTGGGTGAGAACATCAGAGGAGCATGGCATGTCCAAAGTCGTCTGATTTACTGAGAGTTCACACACTGATAACTTGTCCTGAGGTTGTCCCTGGGCGAAGATGAATGCACCAGAACACCATTTTGGAAACTCCTTTTCATACGTTCAAAATATTTATAAAACTGCTTTAAAATATGCTAATCCATTAAAAATATGCAAAATCTAATATTGTTGGGAAAAACACACACACACACACAAATAACGCTTATCAAGTACTTACTATGAGCCAGGATATGTTCTAAGAATTAGACATGCACTAACTCATTTCCTCTTCACACTCATCTATGAGGTAGACCCTCTTTCATGCCCAGTTTGTACATGGGGAAGCTGAGACACCAAATGTTTAGGCAATTATCCCCAGCTTGTATATCTAACAAGAACAGTAGTTCTGTGCTGTGAAGTCAGGCAGGGTAGTTCCCAAGTCTACGCTCCTAACCATTCCTCCAGGCTGTTAATGTGATATTTAGGATTCAATCCACACAGCAATATGTGCTTATTTCTATGTGACTTTTAGTAAGCAAAACACACTGGATTTTTTCTGTCACTCTCCTAAGTCAGGGCACAAGATCCTAATACTCCCTGACTATTTTTATAGTCAGCACCAGTAAGAAAATACTGAGAGGGAAAAAATGGAGGCAGGAGAGCTGGGTTTGCCACATCTTAGTGCCTGCTTCTGGGCAAATCCCCATGTAGCCGACTATATTGTGGGTGGGGGTCTCTGGGTACCATAAGAGGTATAGATAGTAATGATACCTGCAGCTAATAATTTTTTTTTTGGTGTTTAAACACCAATAAATTACAGTTAAGTAATAATTACTAATTATTATAAAAAGTTAAAGTTACATCCTTAACTGTAACATAAATGGAGAGGAGCAGAAGATGTGGAGAGAAATACATCTCAGAATGAAGTGCTTCAGGTAGAGAAGACCCTGTACAGCTCTTGTGACTCCGGGAGGTGTGAAGTCCAGTTGAGGTGAGGACAAATGTGACTCTGAGGAAGCAACTGCCACCAGCAGAGATAATTAAAGCAACTCATATTCTGTGCACAGTGCTCACAGAATTTTCAAATGAGGGTGTGCTCATAATTTACTACAACTGTTTGGAGGTCACATTCTCTTCCGCCCTAAAGCTGGTGTTATTATTCCTTGACTGAAAGCCCTGCTCCCTATGTGAGCAATACAGCCCTGCCCTCTCCAACTCATTGGTGGTCATATAATAGGATTTGGCCACTGAGAAAGGAGCAAAGGTGGTCTGAGACACCCGCAGGCTAATGTGGTCACATCCAGCAGGAAAAATGAGAGTAGTTCTTGAAAAAAGAGAAAGTGCTCTCTTTTCTTCTACTGCTGAGGTGACAGGCAACACTTCCCTTGTGGCTACTCATCAACCTGCATCCTAGAAGGAGAATGACAATGACTCAGAAGACAGCCCTCTCTGGAAAGAACACCACCATGCACATGTAACAATAAGTGAAAAAGCAGCCTTTCATAGTGCTTGCCACTGAGATGTTGCTGTTGGGGATGGTTGTTACTGCAGCATGATGCTGCCTGTCCTGACTGATACAGCCCCCAATTTTCTGCCACGCACCTTGAAATTTAATTCTCTCACAAGCTGCAGTATGGACATTTTTCTCTCCTCTCTTTAACCAACTGCCTTTGCTGCATAGACCAAAGTGGGTTTTCTCTTCTTCCTGCCACCTCTTCGATTCTCTCCTCTCAGATTGTCTCTTGAGTCCATGCCATCAGTATGCAAGAGCTGATTTATGTTGGCTGGGCTGTCAACATAGGAGGAACCGCATGTACAAAATTAAATTCTAGATACTGAAAAGTGGAGGGGTCTGTGAAGACAGTACCCTTCCTCCTATTATTAAATGTCAATACTGTAACTATACCCATATATCTGTCTGGATGATATTCAGAAGAGTAAAAAGTAGTCATGCCTTGCTTAATGAGGAGGTGTTCTGAGAAGTGTGTCCTCAGGCATTTTTGTCTGTGTGAACATTCTAGAGTGTCCTTACACAAACTTAATTGTGTAGCCTACTGCACACCTAGGCTGTTGTTGCTCCCAGACTACAAACATGTGCAGCATGTTACAGTGCTGTAAGCAATTGTAACACAATGGTATGTATCTATGTATCTAAATATATTTAAACTACAAAAGGCATAGGCTGAAAAATAGTATAGGCTGGGCATGGTGGCTCACGCCTATAATTTCAGCACTTTGGGAGGCCAAGGCAAGCAGATCATCTGAGGTTGGGAGTTCAAGACCAGCCTGGCTAACATGGCAAAACCCCATCTCTATTAAAAAAAAAAAAAAAAAAAAAAAGGCTGGGCTGTAATCCCAGCACTTTGGGAGGCCGAGGCGGGTGGATCACAAGGTCAAGAGATGGAGATCATCCTGGCCAACATGGTGAAACGCCGTCTCTACTAAAAATACAAAAAAAATTAGCTGGGCGTCGTAGCACGCGCCTGTGGTCCTAGCACTTGGGAGGCTGAGGCAGGAGAATTGCTTGAACCCGGGAGGCGGAGGTTGCAGCGAGCCGAGGTTGCACCACTGCACTCCAGCCTGGCGCCTGGTGACAGAGTGAGACTCTGTCTCAAAAAAATAAATAAATAAATAAATAATAATAATTAAAAAAACTAGCTTAATGTGGTGGCACTTGTCTGTAATCACAGCTACTCGGGAGGCTGAGGCAGGAAAATTGCTTGAACCTGGGAGACGGAAGTTGCAGTAAACCGAGATCACACCACTGCACTTCAGCCAGGGTGACAGAGCAAGACTCTGTCTCAAAATAATAATGATATTATTATTATAAATATATGGGACCCTCTTCATACATGTGGTTTGTCATTGACTGAAGCATCGTCATGTGGTGTATGACTATAAAAGTGTAGGCTTTTGAATTAAAACCAGAGTCCGTTTATCTTCTTTGTAAAAATTGTTTTCAGATTTTATTCATTGTACATTATTTGGGAGGGATATGCAATATTTTGATGTTGCATGCATTCAGGACAATATACATTGATCAAACGAGGGTAATTCAGATATCTATCACCTCCAGTGTTTAGCTTTTCTTTGTGTTGGGGATATTTTAGTTCTTCTCTTTAGCTATTTTGATCTATGCAGTATGATGTTGTTATTACAGTTATCCTACTGTGGTTTTGAACACTGGATCTTACTCCATCTATCTAGCTGTATTTTTATTCCCATTAACGAATTCTCATCATCACCCTTCTCCTCTCCCCTTCCCAGCCTTTGGGAACCACTAATCATCTCTCTATTTCCATTAATTCCACATACTTAGCTCCCACATATGGAGGAGAACATGTAATATTTGTCTGTCTGTGCCTGGATTATGGCATTTACAACATGATGACACCCAGCTCTAACTCTGTTGCTGAAAATGACAGGATGGCATTTTTTATGGCTGAGTAACATTAAAGTATGTATATATAATATCTTCTTTATCTATTTATCCATCGATAAACACTTAGGTTGATTCCATATCTTGGCTGTTGTGAATAGTGCTGCAATAAGAACGGGCAAGCAGATATTTCTTCAATGTTTTGATTTCTACTGGATGTGTGAAGGAAATATGTATGTAAATATATTTAAACATATAAAAGATATAGTTTAAAGATAGTATTATATGCTGGGCATGGTGGCTCACTCCTGTAATCTCAGTACTTTGGGAAGCCGAGGCAGGCAGATCACCTGATGTCAGGAGTTCAAGACTAGCCTGGTCAACATGGCAAAAGCCTGTCTCTACTAAAAATACAAGAAAAAAAAATTAGCTGGGTGTGGTGGCACTTGCCTGTAATCCCAGCTACTCGAGAGGCTGAGGCAGAGAATTGCTTGTGTTTTGTTCGTGGGTTCTGAGAACCCTGTAGTGGGATTGCTGGATCATATGGTCACTCTATTTTTAGTTTTTTGAGGACGCTCCATACTGTTCTCTGTAGTAGCTGTGCTAATTTACATTCCCACCAACAATATGTGAGCATTCCCTGGTCTCTGCATCCTTGCCAGCATCCGTTAGTCCACATCATTTTGATAAAAGCCATTCTAACGGGAGTAAGATGATATCTCACTGTGGTTTGGATTTGCATTTCCCCGATGACTAGTGATGTTGAGCATTTTTTTTTTCACACAACTGTTGGCCATTTGTCTGTTTCATTTTGAGAAATGTTTATTCAGATCTTTTGTCCATTTTTAAACCAGATTATATGTTTTTTTGCATTTGGGTTGTTTGAGTTTTTAAAATATTCTTGTTACTAATCCCTCTTGAAATTGATACTTTGCAAATATTTCCCCCTATTCTGTAGGTCGTATCTTCACTCTGTTGATTGTTTCCTTTGTTTTGTGAAGCTTTTTAGCTTAATGTAATCTCATTACTTTATTTTATTTTTGCTTTTGTTGCCTGTGCTTTGAGGTCTCATCCAAAGTCTTTGCACAAACCACAGTCCTGAAGAACACGTTTTAAAAGCTTCCTTGTTACTTAATATGGCATCTAAGGCTCATTAGGTGGTGACTTGGAAAAAGAGAAGGCTACAGTCCCTGGACTATAAATCACTGACCTCAGCACCTCCTTCAGTGTTTCCCTCATCCATGAAGGGCAGCACCATCCATTCATGGTGTGTGCAAGGACCTGTAGAGCCATACCCCATACCCAACTGCAGCCTCCAACTTTCTGTCCGTCCCAAGAACTTTCTCTCCTAATACTGTTTCTCTATCTACCTTGCCAATGTCTGGAACCTACATTGCTGTGCCCTCATGGGGCCACTGCTAAGTGGAGACCAGCATCCTCCCAACCTTGTGGCTACCCTCCATCCATTGTCTTCATTGTGGCATTGCAGGCCTTTTAAATTCAACAGATGGGTCAGAAATTCACTGACTGGCACCCTATGTGACTTCCCATTGTTCTAGGGGACTGGACACAAATCCCTACATTATTCACAAGACCCTACATCATCAATCTTAGCCTGATACCTCTATGATCTGGCCCCTGTGCCAGTCAGCTCAGGAGCTCCTCGTCCCATGCAGTTACCCCAGACAAGAATGACCTTCCAGTGCCTCTTTCTAGATCAATCACTCACAGGTTAAACATACTTTCAACCACAAGGTTTCCATGAGTGATTTCTTTAAACAAGTTTTGTGATCCCCAGGTAAGCCCTATACTGACATAGATTGTCAGTGATTATTATTGAACCCTGCACATTCTCTACTTGGAAGTTTTCACTTTTGATAATTAATTTTATAAATAATGTGACTATTTGCTTAACACGTTCCTATATCTATTTTTCTCTATTTCCCAGTCAGTCATTTTCCAGAGAAAAATTTTTGAGTCTGTTTAAAATATATCAGAACAGGCAAGCCTTCTACTTAAGAGCTGCCCAATGGCTCTCCTTTACTCCTAGAAAAATATCCAGAAACCTTCAAGACTCCATGGTCCACATGACCCCACAGTCCCACATGACCCCACGGTCCCACATGACCCCATGGTCCCATGTGACTCAGTCCCTCACACCTCCCTGATCTTCTTGCTGCCATGACTGGTCTCTAACAGGACTGAGCCTGTTCCCATTCAGGGCTCAGTCTGTTCCCATTGAGGGCTGAGCCTGTTCCCATTCAGAGAGGAACCTATTTCCATCCAGGGCCCAACCTATTCCCCTTCAGGGCTAAATCAATTTCCATTCAGGGCTAAACCTATTCCCATTCAGGGCCAAACCTATTACATTCAGGGATGAACCTATTCTCATTCAGGGCTAAACATGTTCCCATTAAGGTCTGAATCTATTCTCATTCAGGGCTCACCTTGTTCCCATTCAGGACTCAGAGACCTGCCGCTGTTCTCTCTGCACAAAGTCACTCACGGTCTCCACATTTCTCCTGCTTCTCTTCATGAGGTCTCTGCTAAAACATGATCTCCTCGTAGCATCTTTCCCTAAACTCTCTATTCCGTGCCCTGCTATATTATAGGCACTGGGAACAAATTAGTGGGAAAATTTGGTCCAGGACCCCTGCCCTTAGAGATAGAGGCTCTTTCTCTCTAGTGAGAGTCATTGCCCCACAGCCCCTCCCCTTCATTTATTTACCCATTTATTCTGATTTGTCTTATTCTCACATTTTGAATTGTTTTCTTCTTTTCTTCATTTCTTTCAAAGAAGGATTCGTGGCCACAGTCTATTATGTTCATCTTTCTGTTCTCATCTGCTAGAACAGTGCCCAGCCCTTTGCAGGCCTTCCATGAATGCGTGCAATAAGTAATCATACCTTGCAAATTGAGTAGACTTTTCCAGAAGTGTTGGTGGCCAGAGGTAAGACTTCCTTGGAAGAAAAGTAAGAACTAGAAAAAGGCCACTACAGTTAAAATCCACGTAGACTGTGCAAGAAACTGGGCTGCAGGCTTCAGTAAATCAGAACTTTTCCAGCTCCTTGGGAAAAGCAAATTCAATTTGGTAGAAGGTGGGTGCATGCAAGCCATTCAGTCAGGAAGTGGCATTGAGGTAACAGGCACAGGAAATGAGTGTCTTCTCCACTAAAACCCAGGAGAAGGAATTTCATTGCTGACCTTCGCTGGAGAGATTCCATGCACTACAGGTGACCTCTAAGAATCGGCAACTAGTTTGTAATAGAGCAGTGTACAGAAGCAGGGATCGTGAAACAGTTCATGCTCCATGAGAATGAAACGTGCTGGCTAAAAGCTCAGACTGTGTTTTAAGCCATCTGGTCTGTTATATAACGAAATGCCATAGACTGGATAATTTAAAGCAACAGAAATGTATTCCTCATAGTTCCTGAAGCTGGAAAGTCCAAGATCAGGATGTCAGCAGGTTCTTCTGGTGACAGCCCATTTCCAGATTCACAGGAGGCTATTCTTACTGTTGTCCTCAGTGGCTGAAGGTGTAAAATAGCTCCCTCAGGCCTCCTTTATTTCCGAGGACTTAATCACCTCCCCAAGACCCCACCTGCTATACCTCCACCTTATGGGTGATGCGCAGCATATGATTTTAAAGCGACCCAAATGTCCAAACAGAAGCAGATCACAGATCTCAGAGCTATCTGACATCTGTGATGGGAAGGGCGAACTTGCGCTCAGGAGAGCATCATTTCAGAGCTACATTTTCATTCTGAAGTTTTACACAGAGAAATCCTGAGACTGAGTCTAAACCTTCACTTTTCTGTGTCCTCTCGGCACTCAACCAGTGTTGTGAACTATGATGTGAAGGAGAGGATGCCACCTGGCCCTCTGAAGCAGCAAAATTGCAGCCGGGTATCTGAGAGAAGCAGCTGAGGAGGCCTAGCTGGGAAGCCCTTGACTTGAAGACCCTGCAAGGTTCAGTTTAGAGTGGCCCCTGTCTCTCTGCCCTGCTCTGCACCTCTGCTTGCCAGAGCCAAATGTGATGGACTGCTTTGCAGTACCTGAGGGATAGCCCCAATTTCCCTTTCACATTTCATACCATTTTCTGCACAGTTTGCTTTTCCAAGGCTAAAAGAACTAGCATAGTTTAACTGGGGAAGAGGGTTGATAGTGATAACGATAGTTGATTGTGAGAGTAATATTTTAAATCTGTTTAATTATTAAGAAAGCACTAGGCTTTCTGTGAAAGCATTGGCACCGCCTTGCATGGAAATTGATTGTTTGGGTGATTCAGTGAGGCCAAATGCTATGCAGATAACCAGGGCAGAACCCTACCTTATCAGCCTGATGACCTTGGAGACAGCATGTCTGGGATTAATTGTGACATGTCAAGTAAGTTGTTTAAAATAGGTTTGCAAAAATGCCCAGGCCATGCCACAGGGCAGAATAAACCCTATCCCCATCTTTCTCTCCCACCCTTTTTCCCTTTCCTTTTATCTTTCTCCCCATCCTCTTTCTCTTTCTTTTCCTTCTCTCTTTTTTTTATTCCAACACACACAAACTGCTGGCTAAGATGCCTTGTTGTCTTTCTTATGAAAAGATGTAACTACAGACTCACCGTGAGTTTAGATTTGAGATTTAGTTCACTGTTTCAGTAGTATTCCTCTATTCATTAAATATTTATTAAGTGCCAGAAACCAGGTACGCCCCTCAAAAGCTTAGGAAATATGTGCAAGATTCTTCTCTTGTTGAACTTGGATTCCAGAAGCAGAGACTGACAAGAAGAAAACGTAAAAGCAAATAACAAACACATAAACACACAGAAATGTGTTCTGTAGGAGCAACTGTGACCATCCCTGGGGTTGTAGTGATGAAACTGGAGAGTGAATAGCAAACCTAAGACTGGCTTTTGAGATAGAACTCACTGCATCTCCTGTGTTTATTACTCTAAAGCAGCTGCACCACTTTCTCATCACCTTCTCCCAGATAACCTCTGCCGCTGTGCTCAAATCAGTGGCATTTCCCTTCACAGGAGCTTATAGCCACATAGAATTCAGGGCTGATCCATGTACATTGGCTACAAGCAAGACATCAATTTGTGGTAAGCATTGGGATTCCTGAAACTGAAAACCCAGAGCGGTGTATAAGCACCCCAGTGCTGTACAGAGGTCCAGCTCATTTTGGGTGCACACCCTAAGACCAGTCTCAGTAGGCTGAGCTGAGAAAATGGGGAAGAATGAAAACAAAAACACTGCTAAACCCCCCGAATCTCTGCAATGGTTTTAAGTGTTATTTTAACTTAATCATGTATTTTTTTGTATGATAGTGTTGGGGTGGGACTGAATAATTCTGAAAATCCTTAAAGACATTTCTATATCATTAGAACTTGTTGAAGTAACCATTTTTCCCCAGAAAATGAACCCAAATCTGAAAAGCAGATGAAATTCATTGCAGTTACTAAAATGCCTTAATTAAATAAGTACCAGCAGTTATGTATGCCACCATATTAAAATCAGCTTACATACAAAACTGTACAAAGGAGCCTTTGTAAGGTACTGATTGCTGTTCAAAGCCCCTCCATCAGGATGTCACTGGAATTGTACCCTGCCCTGGGAAGCACAAGCCACCCACCCTGCACGTTCAGGACTCTGTGGATGCCTTTGTTCCCAGAAAAGCAAGAGGCTTCTAAACCTGCTCTTCTCTCAGGTTTATAGAGTCATGCCTTTCTCTTTGTCAGATTCACTCTGTGAGCCTCTGCTTTGCATCCTGTTTATCCCTGGGCTAGTGAGAAGGAAGCTACCCCTCTGCTACTGCCCAGACATTTGAATTTCTGAAGACACTGAGATGTGAAAAAGCAGACGTCAAGTGAATCATCCCCTTGTTGAGTTGGAGAAGCAGCCTCTGGGTTTAAACCCCTGAACTGTACTCAGATTGTACATACTTCAGCTTGTGTTTCATTGTGGCTGGCTGCTTGTTGATCCATTCCGGTTGCATATTTTTGTTTATTTAGTAGATGTGTGCTGTGCACTCCTGATTGCTGTGAAGGAAAGAGTAAACCTTTAACCCACCCCAGTGAACAGAGTAAGAACTAGAGAGAGCCTAAAAATTATGATGAAATAACATCCTCGAAATATCTGAAAATGATGCCATTTTTCTTTCACGTCACTATCAGCAAATAATTTTACCTACTGCATAGGCTCAGAAAATAAATTGGAAAGACAGAATGGTTATACTGAAAAGGAAACAGTGAAGAAGAAAGATAGCATGCCAGGTACAGCTAGACACAGTTTTATGCCAGTAATAAATGTTTAACGCCTCCAAATACATTAATTACTGCTTCAATTACTTTCCTATTAAAAAGAACAATTCAAATCCATTTCAATGTGCTCGTGCCTGGGAGAAACTGGCAAAACCCACCTGTGGAATTGACAATTTGACAGTAAAATTCACAAATGTATTCGTAAAATAAACCTTAGGCAAAATAGGGTAATGATTATATCCACAATGGTAGGGCGTTGTTTTTTGGAAAGTATTCAAGGTTTAGATATTTTTAAAGAGGGAGAAGGAAGGAAGGAAGGAAGGAAGGGTGGGAAGGAGGGAGGAAGGGAGGGAGAACAAACCACTCTTTATTGGCGGATAGTAGATTTAAAAGCAAATGCCTCTTTTCAACAGGTTCTTTAAAATAAAGCAAGTTTTGGTTTCCACGGTGTCTTTAAAGGAAAGCCACAAACGTGCAGTGTGGAGTGCTCACATTTCAGGTGCACCTCCACCTTCCCCGCACTCCTTCTGCTGAGCATCTTGGCCGGACCCCAGCAAGGTGCCTCCAGATAGGTTGTGACAAGCGTTGACTGATGATTTGTTTTGCCAACCTGTCAGAGTAATCCAATAGTTTGCTAATTTAAGGCAAGGTCTTTATTTGAAAACATTAAATGTGTTTTACTGTACACATCTGTGTCAGGGACAATCCTGCCAACATACAAGCTTTTGCTCATTTCAATAAATCAGCGATGTAAGTATCAAGAGGAAAATGTGCTTGAGGGTTTTGGGAGCAGCGGGTTTCCGAGCATGCAGAGGCAAGGGAGGGAGAGCGCTTGGGGCTCTACCCTGCGTTCCTGGGAGGTGTTAATGACTTTGAGCCTGTCAAGAATATCTTTAGTTTATACAGAAGAGACAATTCATTGGTTTAATATAAAGGTGTAACATTTCCTACAGGTGAGCTCCACTGATCAAGGGATAAAAAGGAACTTTTGTTGCCACTTTGGAAAGATGTACCGCGGATTTTAACCCATGCTTTTGATGTAAGATTCGAAAGCTTCCAAGGCTTCCCGTGGGGGTCTGAGTTGTCAGACGTTGGGCTGCTCTGCAGGGTGACAAAGCACATTGACTTAAAATGCCAGAGAGGAGAATGACACAAGGTTCCCCAGGGTCAATGTTGGGCCAGTAGCATTGCAAGGTAATCACCCCACTTTTTCCCTTCAAATCATATCGCCAACAAATCCAAGCATTTTTACCACAAGGATCCATTAAGTCTAGGCATACTTTCCCAAAGGGTCCATGATAGTTTGAATGAATGAGGCCTGAAAATTATTGCTTTGAATGTAAAAAGTGACAAGTATCAATGCCATTACTGGCTTTGCCACAGACGTCCTGCTGCACCCCTCTGTGGGGCCGTGGGGAGCTCTGAAGAGCCCTAGGAGGTGGTCTCTGCCTTTTGGGACAGCTCAAGTCACCCAACTTTTTGGTGAAATCTTAAAATTATAAAATCTTGATGGAACTATGAAATCTGGCAGAACCTTTTCAGAAACTTCACATTGGTTTGAGAGGTATTGTGGCATGGCTGCAGCGCAGCAATGCTCTCCGTCAATCTAGAGCACACCAAAGGGGTCAGAATTTAAGGGAAAATCTCCTTTTCCATTTATCTTCAATATTAAGCTCCTCTTCTCATACCTACTATATTTTGGCTCCAACCCCAACTTCCAAATGCAAGCCAGAGTTGCCCCTAATCTGGTTGGTTTGAGTAAGTAGCTAATTACATATAAAACTGACCAGGTTTGCAACAAAAGTGTAAGTCGTGAATTGTCATCAGAGTTCATCTCTTATCGAATAATCAAGTGTACACTTTGTGTTCTTGATGAACAATTCAGGATGAATTCTCTGTAAATAAAACTCACAAGATGTCTGTTTTTTCCTTGTTTTATTTTTACTCAAGTTTGACAGTAACAAAAATCATTGTACAGCTTTTTGAAGCAGTGAACAGGGCCGAGTGTTTAAAGATCTACCGTTAGAGTGACCAGCCTTATTCTCTAAAATTGATGTTGGTTCAAGGTAGTTCCATGGACACCACTGGGTGGGAAACTCGCTAAAATCGGGACAGGAAACAGACAGATTATGTATTATGATATGTCCTGCCATTTCCATCTTTTAAAATGCACCATTAGCTAAAAGGCTGTGTAGGGTTTCCTCCAAGGGCACTATATCACCAGCAATATGTAAATGTTGTCTTTGTCAGTTTATTTTTCCAGGTGAAAACTCTTCCTGTCTGTGAAAGAGGCCCTTTGTGACCACATATCCCTGGTTTGCAATAAAATCAGAAGGGATCAAATTCCTTTAGAAAACGTGCTGTCTAAACTTGAAATCTGAAATCGACTTGTCAGAGCAAGGGGCTGATAAACAAGACCTACTTCAAGTTAGGTCCTTATCTCGTTTTAGGAAGGGATGATTAGGGGCCTCTTCCCCCGGGACATGGAGCAGGCACATAGAGAATATTCTTCTGTCTGTTGACTTTAACCTGCGCTCCCTCATTGGAAGGTAAACACAGACTCTTGTTTGGGGGCATCACTAGCAACTGGCCTCTCTCCTACGTACATCATATTTGTGGAACAGACTTGATCAGACTATCCACGATCATGTCATGCAATCCCTTTTCATTCTAGTTAATTTTTTTTTATGGTGACTAAAGTGGGGAAAGGCTCTGGTGGCATTTAAGAGGCACCCTGGGCAAAGGGACACAGAACAGGGCTTTGTGTTCCAGGAAATGGTGATGGAAAGGATTATCTAGCTCGATGGCTTCTCCCCCGTGTTTTGATTCTGCAATTATAGATATTTTGACACCTTAGGAAACAGGCCCAGAAGTGATGTCCAGTCCTGGATATGCAGCGAAATGCTCTGCATTTATTCTCTGAAGCCTGCACTGACTCCACCCCTCTACAGCTTTAGCTTGGGTGATGATGTGTGCTCAGGAAAGAACATGCTTGACTCCTCACTCATCAGGAAGCCCGGCTTCCTCTTTTTCCCCCTAGGACCTCCTCAGGTCCACAGAAAACAGTGGCGTCTTTCAGCTAGGTTTCAGCAGAAATAGACTCCAGCCGGTGTGCCAGGGGATCTGCCCTCCTGACTCAGCCTCCCCTAGGTGTCTGGTTTTTCCTGATCATTTTGGAAATTCCACCCTAGACGAAGTTCCTTGGGAAGGTAGGCCTGAGGACCATATGAGACAGAAAAGAAAAAAAAATTTCCCACACAAATAACTTTGACAGAATAGAATAAAAGGAAAAGACATTATAGTTGAATGCAGCTTTCTAATTTAAAAATCAGAAGATAAATAATGAATTTGAAAGTTTAAATTTCCACTTGCATTATTTTGTGTAGAGGACAATACAGTCTTGGTACAGGCCTGTGCTCATAGAATTTGTGTATATTTTAAATACTACATTTTTATCAATGGAATCGATTTTAATTTACAATCATGTGGCATGAACAATAAACTATGCAAGATATAATAGACACAACATCTTTAGATCTCACCAAGCCCTGTGAGAATTACTGTCAGTAATTTCCAGAAGCTAAAATTCAAATAGTATGTCCAAATTCTCCCCAAGTAGTACATTAGGTGTCAGGATGTGAACTGCAAATGTGAGCTTCCGTGAGACGGAGTCAGAAAATAGTTCCACTGCATCTAAGACTCATGTGAAAAGCTGCAGTCCTCTAACTGTGCAAAAAGCTGCAGCCCTCTTAACTATGCAAGAAGCTGCAGCCTTCTAACTGTGCAAAGTTGCCCCCAGCCCAAGCAGGGAGCACATCCAGCAGCCAGACAGCCCTAGGGCAGAACCCAGGTCTCCGCTAGAGTGAATTCTGGTGAGTTTCCCCCTGTGCCTTCCTTTTCTCACCCATAACATGCGGATCTATAATACAACCTGCCTGCTAGGTTTCTTCCACTGTGGAGGAAAAGCACTAAGAACTCCGGCACACACGGCTGGCACTCAGAAGTTAGCTGTGATCACAGGTAAAATGCAGAGGTGGGGCATGACTACAGGTTGTTTTGTTAATTGTATAATTGTGCATTTCTCATGTGAAAGGCTGACTTGGGACGAAACCTTGCATTGTTTGGGCACCTTCTAGCTTCCTCTATTAGTATGCAAATTGCTTCGTGTTTGGGAGATTTTTCATGCAACTCTCCTGAGGCATTCATTTACTTGCCTACATGTATGCACTCTGCACTTGGACTGGTTGCCTCAGGTTGGGGCATTAAGACCTGCTCTCTGTCCCAAGCAACTCACAGGCAGCCAGTGGGGTGAGAATAGAGAAGGCTCAATTGAATGTGGAAAGTGTGTGGAGGAAGAACAGCACGCAGAAGAAATGGGCCTGAAGGGGCACTGGGTCCCCCAGCCTGGTGGTGGAGGTAGAAAGGGAAAAAACAGCTTTCTGGGCAGGTGATTTTCAGGTGGGTCCTGCGGTCTGAGAGAAGCTAGACAGGACATCCTGGACATAAGTTGCTCATCTGGAAATGGGAAGAGATGGTCTTCAGGGTAGAAGATGTTTATGAGGAATCAACACCAAGGGAGAAGGAGGGGAGGGAGCAGGGGTGGGTAAAGGGAGAAGTCAGTCGGTGATGCAGACCCCAGAAAACCTCAGCTGGCTCACAGGGGAGCTTTGGGGATGCATTTATCATTAGAAAGGCTGATGTGGGACCAAACCCTGCATTACTTGGGTACAACTGCCTGGGGAAGAGCCTGGCCTCTCACTGAAGGCATTGCTCAGGGAGCCACAGCATGATTGAAGAGCAAGTCACCTCTGCAAGGACTTCTGGGGAATCAGCACATCTCTGGGTCCACCACAGCCCAGCCTCTGCACCACCCAGACCTGTTTCTCTCTGTAATTTCAGAGCAGCCCTTTCCCACTGTGCGGTGGCTGCTGCTCCTCCCTCTGCTGATGAAAGCCACCTGTGCCAAGAGAGTGACACACCTCTTCTTCCCTGTTGGCCCCTCAGTGAAGAAGTTCAAAGTGTCCATGAAGTTCAAAACATTATAATTCATTGGGAGTCTTGCTTTGTTCTGTGGCAATATTGCGCCCTTTGTGGGGACAAGAACCTTTAACTTTGTAAAGCACAAAGTTGTCGGGATGAGTCATGGTGAGGGATGCTTAGAGAGGACAGACACCCCTCAATGCCAGACCCCTGTAGTCCTCCATCGGTGGTGCAGCACAGCCTGTAAGGAACTTTGGTTAAATGCAGACGCTGTGCTCTGGAGCGTGGCACCCCATCCTCATGGGGTATTGCTACCAGGATGATGAGTGCTCTTGGAAGACCAGCAATATGACATAATCACAAATCCTATAATCATGGGCCACCCCTGCATTCCTTATGCAGAGGGCCATTCGCTTTGCTGAGGAATCACCCTGATTTGGTGCCTAATCAGGTGGCATCCCAAGCCAATGGGCTAAACCCTCTGCAAGTTCAAGACAGGGGGCTGGCTGGAGTCTGTGGCAGCAAATTCAGAATAGTGTCTACTTCTGTGAGAACGCACTGCTGGCCCATTAGACTGGAAGGGGCCCATTGGAGACAAATGTGGGATTAGGTTCCCTCCAGGAATGCTGCCTTACCAGAAACTCCATATTGGTCCCTATGGCTGGCAGGTTGACATCACTGGCAGAAGTGGTCAGCTCAGCATCTTCAGCCTCAGCCAATGGGGTCCAGGCTCTTGAGCAAAAACGTCATCTCCATCTGTGCCACCACCATCAGTTTCTCATGTGTTTGTCATGTCAGCACACGGATCAATGTCACCAGAGGGGCACTGTCACTGCTGAGCAGGTCATTCTTACCACTGTTTTAGTAGCTCTTCCTCGGGGAATGTTTTTGGATATAAATTAATGTACACTATAAAGATCTTCAAACTCTATTCCCTTCAAACTCTATGGGATTAATCCCATGTGGCCTTGCTCCTGCCTCCCCTGTAGGTCTCTCCTGATCTTCCAACCTTTTCTTTCCAGGTTATGGTGAGTTGGCTAGGCCATTGGCCACTTCCTGTGGGTCCACATGTATTCTTCTGAACCACTTCTCTTTCCACAAAGAGGTGACCAGCTTTGCTGCAGATGCACTTTTTATTGCGATAATTTTCCCTCGGTACTCTTATTCAAAGCCACCCTCAAATGAGCATGGAGGGCAACAGCTGTCTATCTTTGTGCTGGACTCATGAACACATCCACAGCTTAAGTTTCTCCCTCCTTCTTCAACTGGCTGGAAGATCTCCACGGAGTTACGGATGGGAACCAAGGGAAGGACCCTGCTGCAACAGCACTGAGGCCAGCGCGGTCCAGACTATCTGCTCAGGCCCTCAGCCCACTCACATTCCAGCCCAGATTCACCACTTCCATCTTAGGATAGGGCTTTGCTGGTCCTGCCTGAGCTGGGCCCTCAGCAAGCTTGACAGGACTCAGCTCATGATGGGCAAGCCTGGATGCATGGTCACCCAATGTCACAGGCCCAGGGTTCAGTCCTTCGGAGAGTCCAGGAACGTGCCAGTTGCTTTGAAAGAAGCAGACCATGTTCTACTGTGAGTGCCATGGTCTTGCTTCAGCCCCCAGGGTTCTCCTGTGCCTTGAGTTTACTCAGGCATGCTGCACTGCCACACACTTCATAAAGTAGATTTTCCCTTCCCTGACATCTCCTCGACATCGAGACTGTCAGATCTGGGACCTAAATGGGAGGGCTTTTTGAGTCACTCAGGTTGTGGACTAAAGAAGTTTCCTGAGGTGTGGAATATCCTCCCTGTAGATCTGAACAGGCCTTCCAGGCATCATGCTTGTTTTTCACGGGAAGGAGTGCAAGATGCAGTGATTTTTCTTAGCATCCTCCTGATCATCAGTATCCGCCTGTCTATGGATGTGGCAAGTCTCTGAATTTCTGCAAGCTTTACTACCAACCTCAGGAGAGTGGGTCTTCCACCAAGGCTTTAGGCATGCTAGCCACCTCTTGCTCATCTGGCCTGACCAACATGATCGCACTAATGTAATAGGTCAATGTCAAGACAAATAAGACTCTTTGGACTATTATGCTAGATGCTATAGTGATTATAGACCTGGGGCAAAAATGTAAATGCATATTGTTGTCAATTCCGTGTGAAAACAAACTATTTCTCATTCTATTTTTCTGGCTGAGATGGAAGAAAATAAAAGTGTTTGCCAAATCAATAATTACATACAATGCACCTGAGATCATGTGTTCCTGCTCTAAGAAACAGGCTCCATCTGACAGAGTGGCTGAAATCAGGTTGGCCATGTGGGTGAGCTTGTGGTCATCTATGACATTCTCCAGATCCATTTTCTACAGAGCCAAACTGGTCAGCTAACGGATAAGTGAGGGGAGCCACCAACCCATCTCTTTTTAGCCCTTTGTGTCAGCACTAATTTCCATCATGCATGCTGGGTTGCAATATTGCTTGTGATGATTTCGATTGGTTGATGAGGGATGGCTTTTACTTGGCTTCTTTATTACAATAGCTTTTATTACACAAACCAAGAGCTTGTTTTGAGGGTTGAACCAACTGCCAGGGCTGATCATTTCAATTAGAGATTTGATCCCTGGAGAAATGAGAACCAAGTGGGTCCATTGACCCAATAGCTTGCCTGTAAGTTAGGTCTTGGATGTGGCTGTTTATGGGCTAACTTCATGGTGAGAAGGGATAGTTCCCTTGACCCCCTTTGTGGGTGAGAACTGGAGTGGCTCGTTTCACTCAGCCGACTGCTGGCCACTCCTTGTGAGAGGCAGCTTGCCAGCAAGTGAGTGCAGGAACTGGAGGGAATGAATGCTGGAACTGGCCAGTCACCCTCTCTGATGGGAGAAGGCTTTGTGCGGATCCCACAGCAGCATCCAAGCCCCCATTCTCTCAGCATCCAGGAAAAATGAAGTCACATAGATTGAAGGGTAATGTATGAGGAGGATTTTATTGGGTGATGGCTCTCAAGGGGATGGGAGTTGGAAAGGGGATGGTGTGGGAGAGAGAAGGTGATTATTCCCTGAAGCCTCATCATCTGAAGTTAGCAGCGTCTATCCATAGGCTCTGATGCCCAGTTGCTGCTTCTCAGCTCACCGCTCAGCTACTAGTATCCCTGCCACTCAGCCACTTGTGTTGTTCTGCCAGCTGAAGTCTTTTTATGGGCAGAGGACTGGGGTGTGGAAGGCCAAAAGACAACATTTGGGTAGAAAAATGGGGTCAGCTGTTTTCCCTTAGGATCACAGCTCCAGGCTTAAGGGTCAGGTTTTGCTGGGAGCCCAGCCATTCTGTGTCAACAGGTACTCCTCTATGGAGGGAAAGTGTAATGACCTTTTATCTTTGAGGATTGTAACGTGTTTATAATGGAATTCCAGATACTTTGTCCAATCATTGTCAATATATACACCTTCCCTCCAGGTACAGATTCCTGGGTAAATGGCCAAATGGCCATAGGTCTCTTGAGGAAAGACAGAGGAGAGAATCATTCTCATAGGATTTGTCATGGTGTGATAGGATTGTTCTTCACTCCTGGGAACTCAACATCTCTTTGGTCAGTGGATTTTGGGTCTGAAACAGGCTCAGGTGTGGACATTGGACAAAGGAGCAAGCCATCTTTGGAGAGGGTGTCATTGGCTCCTGGTCAGCCACACTGACACCTGCTGCTGCTCTAAGCTCTCAATGCCTTGGCTTAAAGCCCACATATGCATGCTGTGTTCTCATAACCATCTCAATAATTCTCTGTGAGTCAGGACCCCTCAGATGCCACTTAAACCCAGCCAGTCATTAAGAAAAGTGCCACTCCTTGGCACCAGCATGTCACCTCCATTGTCTCAGGGTCCAGTCACCTCTATTGCTACCCATGAGAGGAGCCCTATTGTCTTCCTCTTTTCTCAGCCTAGGCCTGCAGGTGAGGGCCACCCCTGAAAGCTTTATAGATGCTGGTGTCCTTCTGCACTTGGGAAAAGGAGTGAGTCCTTTAGGCTTCCTGAAAATGTGGTGGGTTACCAGGCTATACCCATCCCAGCAGGCACACTTTCTAAGCCTTTTAATCCTTCCCTCCATGGCCCGCACCAGCAATCCTGGCATCACAGCTGGGCCATCACTTTGGCCAGGCTTGTATGAGCAATTTTAATAGCAAGTTTGCACAATTCCCTGGCATCTTTGAAAAGGTGGTAAATCCTACATATGGGAAAAGCACTCCCAAGCCAATATACTCTTTCATGTAAATTTTGTGTTCCGGTTCCCTTAATCAAACACCTTCAAAATACAATCCTAGGTATATTCTCATGGTTCCTGCTGGTACAGGCTTCCTAAATCTTGAAGATCCTTTGGAATTCAGTACCTTTCCTCCTGTACAAATTTCCTGTGTGTCCTGTGACAAATTTCCACAAACTAGGTGGCTTAAAGCAGAAATGTAGCCTCTCCTAGTTCTAGAGGACAGAAGCCTGACATGCAGAAGCCAACATGGCCACCCTCCCTGAGGGACTCTGGGTAAATTCCTTGATGCTCACTGGCTTGCAGGGCCACCACAGCAGCCTCTGTCTCTGTTGTCACATGGCCTTCTCCTGGGATGCACCTGTCTTCACGTGATGTTTTCTTCTTTATATGAGGGCACCGGTTGTGTTGGTTTGGGACCCAGCCTAATGGCTTCATCCTAACCTGACTGCATTTGCAAAGAACCTGTTTTCAAATAAGGTCAGATTCACAGGCAACGGAGGATTAGACGTCCACATCTCTTTTAGGGAGCCACAGGTTGACCTCTGACATCTCCTCAAAGCATTTCCCAGGGACTTACGTATGCTCCAACTAAACCCCTGACATGGGCCTAGTGGAGGGGCTGCAAAGCAGCGGCAGGTCCTGAGGCAATGTCTCAGTCCATTTGAGCTGCTATTGCAAAAACACCATAAACTGCGTGGCTTATCAGCAGCAGATGTTTATTGCTCACAGTTCCAGAGGCTGGAAGTCTAAGAGCAAGGCCCTGGAAGGTTTGGTGTTTGGCAAGGTCACACTTTGTGATTCGTAGATGGCACCTTCTCACTGTGCCCTCATATGCTCACAAGGGGAAAAGTGTGAGGGAGCTCCCTAGGACCTCTTTTTTATTTTATTTTATTTTTATTTTTGAGACAAAGTCTTGCTTTGTTGTCCAGGCTGGAGTGCAGTGGTGTGATCTCTGCTCACTGCAATCTCTGCCTCTTGGGTTCAAGTGATTCTCCTGCCTCAGCCTCCTGAGTAGCTGGGGCTACAGGCATGTGCCACCACAGCCAGCTAATTTTTTATATTTTTAGTACTGACAGGGTTTCACCATGTTGGTCAGGATGGTCTCTATCTCCTGACCTCGTGATCCACCCGTCTCAACCTCCCGAAGTGCTGGGATGACAGGCATGAGCCACCGTGCCCGGCCAGATCTCTTTTACACTGGCACTGATCTCATTCATGAGGTCTCCACCCTCATGACCTTGTCACTACTCAAAGACCTCACTTTCTAATACCATCACTTTGAAGGTTAGGATTTCAACCTATGGATTTTCGGAGAATGTAAACATTCAGGCCGTGCAGAGGGCACCAATTACCTTGTTGGGGAGGGACTTTTGCACCGTCTCCAAGCAAGGTACACTCATGGCCATATACTCAGAAATCGTGGGATGACTCTGCCGTTTGGTAGTTCCCAGACATCTGAAAAGTCAAATGTTGTGGGAGGGATATGGTTTGAGTCTGTGTCCATGCCCAAATCTCAGGACAAGTTGTAATCCCCAGTGTTGGAGGTGGGGCCCAATGGGAGGTGATTGGATCATGGGGTTGAATCCTCATGAGAGTGACCTAATCACCTCACACTTTGGTGCTGTTCTCATGAGAGTGAGTGAGTTCTCGCGAGATCTGGTTGTTTGAAAGTATGCAGCACCTCCCTTCTCTCTCTGTTTCTCCTGCTCCAACCATTGAGATGTCCTCTTGCTTCCCCTTCCACCGTGACTCAAAGTTCCCTGAGGCCTCCCTAACCAGCCTTCCTGTACAGCCTGGGGAAGGGTAAGTCAATTAAACCTCTTTATGAATTACCCAATTTGAGGTATTTCTTTCTAACAGTGTGAGAATGGATTAATACAGGGAGCATTCTCTAAGATGCATTTAGCCCATGGGCAGCATCCAAGATTTTCTCAACCAAGGCCAAGATCTTGGCAGAACAGACCTGCTTTGCTTGGGTGCTTATATTTTTTTTGAAATTCAGCTACCATGCCACAGAGTTTGTCTTTAGAATTTTCTCTCCATTCCCTTCAAGAGATGAGAAATTATTTGTTTGCAATGGAAAAGTGTGTTTGGCCTTCACACAGGGCCCCTCACCCTCAGGAACCCCTCCTCACCGTCAGTGGCACCTGATGCCACACTGCCTGTTTCCCACACATCTCCAATGCCTGGTGTGCTGCAAGACTACCACGTGGACGTCTATTCCTTTCCAGATGCATCTTCCCCAATCACCACCATGCCATATCAACATCAATGCTTTACCTTCAGCCAGGGTCTGTATTGTTGGCACCAGAATTATACCACATAAGATCAAAGCTTTAGGAACAAATCCTGCCTTCTACATTCTGCACACTCACCCAGTTTCATATGAAATCAAGAATTCAGTACTATTCTACCGTAATCCTTCATCAAGAATGAATTACCAGATGAATAAATCAAATGAAGAACTTAGTTTTTAAAATGTTACTGAGAATATCTCCTTGGGTATTAAACATGTTCTGGTAATAGTAAATTAATGCATGATTACCCAGAAGTCAGCTTCTTTTCCCAATCTCTCAAATTCTATCTACAGATTATCTCTTCATTCAACTAATGAAGTGCTTCTCTCCCCAGCTCCCAGATTCTAGGAGCAAAAGAATCTGCCCTTCATGTTTGAGACTTAATTGAGAAAGAAATGACTCATCAGTGGGTGTCTGCCATGCAGTAAACCACGCACTTCTAGAGACCCTGGAAGAATTTTCAGTGATTTTAAAAGAGAGAGAAGATCCGTATCTTTTGAAAAGGATAATTACCTTCAAAGAGGAGCTAAATTTCCCCTCAACAATAAACAGCATTTATTCTTTTCTCCTGTGAGAGATTTGCTTGGAAATTTGGAGATGTCAAAACTAATCCCAGACAAAGCAATTGGGAAATTCCCAGGGTTGTCTGGGAAGCGGCCAAAGGCTACACTGCTACTTATTTCATCAGCTACATCCTCACACAAGCAGGTCCTTAATTCCATCCCACTGTGCTTCTGAAGGATATCAGTTCTCCATAGATGAATTCCAGCCAGGTTTCTCCTTCCCAGTTCAAATCTAAAGATCCTTAAGCAGGCAAAGGAAAATTAAATACAAGAGCTAATTAAATTCACCTCACTGTTTTGCAGTAGTGGGTCTGTAACCTCTTGGCTGGGCTAGTGTGAGTAAGTATGCACAATACACATGCATTCCCTTACAGTGTCATAAATGTTACTGATGAAGTTGTAGGAGCATGTAAATGATGCTGTGTGAGAAACAGGATCTCAAAAACTGCTCTGGAGCCAGGAGAAATAAATAATGCTATGAGTTAATTGCATCTCAGTTGTAGTATTCTTCTGATCATATCTTCCTTCTCTGTTACCATCATTATTGAGTGTAAGAAGATGAGGAAAAGAGGAGAAATTTTCTCATGCAGGGGATTTTCTCCAGGTAGTATATCTCTTCTTTTTTTTTGAGATGGAGTCTCACTCTGTCACCCAGGCTGGAGTGGTGCGATGTCAGCTCACTGCAATCTCCGTCTCCCGGGTTCAAGTGATTCTCCTGCCTCAGCCTCCCGAGTAGCTGGGACTACAGGCATGCACCACCATGCCTGGTTAATTTTTCTTTTGTATTTTTAGTACAGATGGAGTTTCACCATGTTTTCCAGGATGATCTGGATCTCCTGACCTCAAATGATCTGCCCGCCTCAGCCTCCCAAAGTGCTGGAATTACAGGCATGAGCCACTGCATCCAGACTTAGGTAGTACATCTCCACAGGAAAATAGACACTCTTAGAGGAACCTGCATTACACATGTCCTTCAAGCAATTCACACCTACAGGACCTGGTGTGGTACATATTGTTTTAAATCCCCATTATGGAGAACTCCCAAATCTCAAAGCTTGTGGCTATAGAAGGAGAACCCAGCATCAGCATCAGTGACAACCTCATTGCGTGCTCTCCATGCTCAGGGGATGCCCTCTGCAGATGGGAGCTTCAGACTCCTCGGCACAGCGTGGAGTCAGGGAGGCTGCTATCTGTTATACAATCTGCAGGCCTTGGTGGCACAACTGCCTTCCCTGTCTCCCAGTCACGGCATGAGAAACTTTTGCATAGAAAGCTGTGCAAAGGTGCCTCTGGAGTGCTGTGGCAGGGGAGGGTTGCTGTGCAGCCCTGCACACCAGGCACTGCTCCAGAAGCACCCAGAGACAAGCATGGGAGAATTCTCTGTCTTCTTGGTTTTCTACAGGAGGTGGGAAGATTCCAGTGTCCATTAGGCTGTTCTTTATGATTATCACTCACAGGCAGCTGTCACCGAGCACGTTTCTTGTTCTTTCAAGATGGGATGTGATGCACAGAATGGCACAGCACACTGTGTCGGCAGGGGCTTACCCCAGGTTGCTGAGTGCTTGCTCACCCTGGCAGATCACACGATTCCTTCCAAGAGTTCTCCTGAGGGATCTTCAGTAAAGGGAAGGAGTCATTTTTGAAGTTGCATTTTTTTTTCCGTCTGCTAACTGCCAGGAAATTCCAAGTAGAGCCCCTGTTGTCCTTTTTAGAGTATGGTGGCAGGTCTGGGCTGCAGACTCTTCACTGTGTCCAGCACGAGTGCAAGGGCTTGCCCTGTTCTCCGCTAATTGGGACACAGCCTGGTCCATGCCTTTGTTCGTAGTGTCTGCCTGGCATGGCCTCCTCTTGGGTTTAAAAACTACAGCTCTCACCTCCTTTCTCAGTGAGGAATCATGATAACAGGGAGAGGACATTATCAAGTGCTGGATTCCAAAGAGGGACCTGTTATTCCTGTAACAATGAAGCATTCCAGACTACAAGGAGAGCAGATTTTGTGTAAGGTGTTGCATTATTTTGTGTGTGTTGGACACAGACCCAAGCTATGTGAGTTCAAGGAGTTGATAATTACACTGGTGAGGATTTTTTCCCCCTCAGGGCAAAGACCACACACACACACACACACACACACACACACACACAGACACACACACACAATCAACCCAATGGCAAGTATAAGAACAAAACAGAGGGTTAGCTATTTAAATAAACATCACAATCAGATTGTTTCTGTTTTAGAAATAGAATACAAAATAATTTTGTTTTAAACAAATTTTCTTCTATGTTGTTTCTTTTTGTCTTTTTCTTCTTTCTCAACCTTGTAAAGTGGCCAATTTAGTTCATGATAGAAATCAAATGCATCTTTGAACATCTAAATTTACTTTAAACTGGCTTTAGAAGGGGGGGCCTCCACAGCTCTCATAGTAGCAATATTCCCACCTCTTTTTTTTTTTATTCCTTAAAAGTGCTTATCAAGATGAATGAGAACAGCGGTGTGTAATTTCAAAGATGAAATTGCTTTTCTCTCCAGCTTTCTCATTGTGTTTTCAAGGTCACCATAGCAAGGAGTCAGCCAAGAGCCCGGCCTTCTCCGGGCTGTGTCTGGGCCCATCAGGCCTCATGGGGAGGCAGGGTGGCTTTAGAAGTGTTCTGCTTTATTTTCCCTCTCGAAAGAGGGTGTGAAATTCCTGCTCATTGGCACATGGTTGGGTGAAGTTGAAGTGTTGAGGGAAACCCTGACCTCTGTCCCTAGCACAATCACCGAGGCCAATGCTACTCAGCGCCCCATGCCCCGGGAAGGCCCATTCTCGGTGTCAGGGAGGGAAGCCCGGGACATGTCCCAGTGACCAGCTGTAGACAGCAGCGTGGCTGCAGAGATGGCTAATGCTGCATGAGGCTCACAGTCACACCCAAGCTGCACATTCCTCTTTTACAATTTAACAACAAAACCATAGGTTCTGCTTGCTTCCATCCCACATCCACAAGCAAGCCACTCTTTTAAACTTTCATTTGAGAGCTGCATTTACAATCCATTGACTGCCCAAATATTCTCCAGCATGAAATACAGTTGGCAGAACTCAGAAATCATCAAGATACTCTGATATTTCCTCGTTTATAGATAAAATAAAACATGTCCTGGTAATCACTTGCATGGGACAAATCAGTATGTTAACACACAATTTTTCTTAGGTTAAAGTATTCTTATAGGCAATCTGGTCTTGCACATTTATAAAGCTATATAGGAATATTTAAAAATGTATCTCTTAATAATTTTCTTAAAGTGAAGGGACTTATGGCTCAAAGTGGCAATTTGTTTACTTTCACAAAATTCCTCTTTCTACATGATAGTAACAAAATGTGTAAAAATTTAAGGGAAAATGATTGACAACAACTAGGTTGAGATTAAAATCCTCAGAATTTTTATTTGAAGTCAAAACATAAAGAGGTTATAAAGCAGTACAATGAGAAGTGACATATTTCAAGGTGGCCCAGGTATCATTTGTAGAATGTACGGAATTTAGAATTAAATTCTCTAATTCTTGGTTTCTTCATATTTATTGAGATTATAATATATATCAGTCTCACATGATTTTGTGAAGAGTGACATAAATAACATGTGTTACTGTTTAGTAATACTCAGTCAATGGTAATGGTGTATTAGCAATATCCAAATGAAGTGATCAAAGCATTTAAGGAAACTATTTATAGAAGAAGCTTTTTAAAGGCAGATGAAAAGTCACGATTGACAGTCTGGTGATCTGCCATTGGTCCTGCTTTGCATAAACTTTTTTTGCCGATTGAACTGGTTTGATTGTTTAATTTCCATTCCTATCACCCAAGTTTTCAGTAAGTTTTGGGGCATCACGGGAGGGTGTGACTTGAACATGAAACTCAAGAGTGGAAAGCATTTTGAAACAAGACATAGAAACATAGAAAGGTCACTTTCTACCCATTTATAATCAGACTGCAGCTAATCTTCCCCTTACATTATGCCTACAAGTTAAACAAACTTCAACTAGGAAGATTGTGATCATTTGACTAGGACCTGGATGGTTTGAGAGACGCAGTCAAAAAGTAAATATTTTACTAATTATTTTTGAACATTCTAAGTAACAAAGGGCAATAGTAATAATAATAGTAAACTATAATAATAGTTATTTATTTTAGTTCTCCTGTGCAAGCCAGGCTCTCTCCTAAGTTTACTAAATATATTATCTACTCTACCCCTTATCCTACAGACTCACAATGTAGATATTGTCATAATTATAATAACTATACTATTAATATAAATTAATATTACCTTTATTTGTATTATGGCTACTATTATTTTATTGACAAAAAGAGAAGAGATGTTAAGTAACGTGCATGGAGAGTGAAGTACCAGGTCTCCAAACAAACCTCGACCATGTGGGTAAAGCCTATTTATTAATAGCCTGACCAGAAGCCTTCTGAGGCGGGAGCCTGAACACTTAATAACTGTTAACCCCTGCTGTCCTGTAGGCTGGCGCAAAAGCGTCCCTTCAAGAAGAACAGGAATGCTAAGTGTGGGTCTGTAGCTCTGGGGAGCCGCCTTCCTTTTAGAAATACTCCTTGCTGGTTTTCAACGAATTCTTTAGCACTGAAGTTGGGACCCCTAAAACATTTTTTTATGTTCTGGAGACCACTCTGTTAGTTAAGTAAACCTGAACTATAACCTTGAACAAATTTATAATGTATTAAAGTGTTACCGTAAAAGAAATGTCAAGGTAAAGCAAAAATCCTACTTACTTCGAAGGTAAGTACAAACTATCTAACTGCCCTGAGAGTCTCCCCGAAGTCCCGGCATTGCCTGGCACTATCACACCTGTTTTCTGGAGCATTTTTAGTTCAAACACGTATCTCAATTTGACCATATATCTCAATTACTTCCCATTCTGGACACATCATGGCATGTAGGACACTTTCTTACTTTTTCACTAAGAAAGGCCTTTGATTGAAGTTGTTGAGTGCTGTGGAGGCCAAAGTCCCATGCGGCTGCGGTCCCACATCTCAGAAGCCTTTCTTCACGCCGTTTCCATGCTTGTTTTCAGTTCTTGGAATGAAGCATCAGACCTTTCACAATTCTTATGGAGTATGTCAGGGTCCATGAAGGAGAACCAAAGATTTCTCTCTGGTGTGAATATGTATTCTCTTTTACCTCTGAACTTCTACCTCAAGACTTCATGTGACTGAGCTCTGCTCTGTAGAGTTCAAGATTCTTCCTCCATGATTTGAAAATGTATATTCAAAAGATTAAAAGATGGAGCTGTCCAGGCACAGTGGCTCATGCCTGTGATCCCAGCACTTTGCGAGGCTGAGGCAGGCGGATCACTTGAGGTCAGAAGTTTGAATCTGGCCTAGCCAGTATGGTGAAACCCTGCCTCTACTAAAAACACAAAAATTAGCTGGACATAATGGCGGGCACCTGTAATCCCAGCTACTCAGGAGGCTGAGGCTGGAGAATTGCTTGAACCCAGGAAGCAGAGATTGTAGTGATCTAAGATCATATTCTTGCACTCCAGCCTAGGTGATAGAGCAAGACTTAGTCTGAGAAAAGGGAAGGGAAGGGAAGGGGAGCAGAGGGAAGTGGAGGGGAGGAGAGGGGAGGGAGAGGGGAGGAGGAAGGGGAGGGAGATGGGAGGAGGAAGGGGAGGAAAGAAGGGAAGGAATAGAGCTGGAGTTTTGCTTATTACTATTATTTAATCAGAGGACATAACACCCTCCTCACAAAAGTAAGAATTACACAGTCCCGGGAGGTTGTTTGGGCACCAGCTACAGGCCCACAGACACCATCAGCAAAGTCAAATGTATGTGTTACACACAGATGTCTCATCTTCATGGACTTACGTCCTCCAAGCTAAGCAACTGAAAGGGAGAAGTATTTTTTATTTTTAGTTTGTTTCTCCCAAATTAAGGCATGCTTTTCCTGTTTGTAGAACTTCTGTTTTGGAAACATTTCCCACTGTACTTTACCATGAGTGGGGCAACAGAAGTTTTTTAAGTAGGAAAAGCATGCTTTTATTTTTGTTTTTATTTCATACAAGTAAAGAAGAAAATAAAAGCAGAACAAAAGTGCACCTCTCTGAAGTGTCTACTCTCAATGTTTTGTGCTTGCCATATGCCATAGATTATTCACATATGCAGCTACAGAGAAGATTGTTCACCTGTGGGCTTGTCTAACATATATTCATTTTACAATGTAACATGAATATTTTTTCATGTTTTTTAAAAAATTATCACTTTATTCTAATGACGGCATATGTTTTCATTCTCTAGGTGTTACACAATTTAATTTAGTTAGCAAATCATTTATCAATGCATATTTACTGTGACTATGATTGTTTATATTTTAACCAATGTTGTGATGACATTCTTATGTATATTTTATTGCAATACATTTCCCAAAGGACAATTTTTCAGTCTTAGGTTTTTCATGTTTCCTATCTCTGAGACTGCTCCATAACGCTATACGATTTGGATCGTATAGGTAATTAAACCAATGTAAATTAAAACCTGTAGGTAGGTTTTGCTTCTCATGTTGACCGCTGTTTAAAAACACCACGGTAATGTTAAAGATACATTTATTCATTCAACAGTCTTTATGGAAAGCCATGTCCCATTAGGCACATGTCTGTGCTCATTTCTGATAAATGCACACACGTATCTTCAGGACTTATACCCTGCCCAGAATACGCTGGCTTTCCATAAAGACTGTTGCATGAATAAATGTATCCTTAACATTACCGTGGTGTTTTTAAACAGCTGTCAACATGAGAAGCAAAACCTACCTACAGGTTTTAATTTACATTGGTTTAATTACCTCTGAGTCCCAACATCTGTCCATAAATGCCTGGCCAATTTGTGTGTTTGTTTTTCCTCTTGTGAATCGCCTACTCATTTTCTTTTGATAGTACTGATGTGTAGGTTTCTCCTTGTTGATTTGTAAGAATAATTTAAAAACTAGTGAGTAAAGCTATGTTGTTTTGTGTGTCAATTTTTTTTTTAATTATCTGCTTGTCTTTTAATCTCTGTTTGGTTGCTTTTACCATGAGTAAAAAGGTAAGTGTTATGCCTTTCTTCATGTTTATTTTTTTTTTTTGGAGGAGGGATATTCTGGATCTTTACTACCGTTACCCAACTCCACTCCAAAAGCATAACTTTTCACTATTTTTATAAACATTATTATATGTCCCAAACACAATTTTTGTCCTTTTATTTTTATTTTTTAGAACACAGAACATACAGTTTTAGAACACAAAGCATAAAATTTATGAATGTATTAGTCTGTTCTCATGCTGCTTATAAAGACATACTCAAGACTACATAATTTATAAAGGGAGGAGGTTTACTTGACTCACAGTTCATCATGGCTGGGGAGGCCTCACAATCATGGCAGAAGGCAAATGAGGGGCAAAGTCACATCTTACATGGTGGAAGGCAAGAGAGATCGTGTAGGGGAACTGCCCTTTATAAAGACATCAGATCTTGTGAGACTTATTCACTGTCATGAGAATAGCATGGGAAAGACCTGCCCCATGATTCAGTTACCTCCCACTGGGTCTCTACCAGGACATGTGGAATTATGGGAGCTAAAATTCAAGATGAAGTTTGGCAAGGGACATAGCCAAACCGTATCAATGAGTCTTTATTTGATACTTTTTCCACATAAAGATGAAAAGATTTCTGTTTTTTTAATTTCAATATTAGTTAGCTGAGTGAGCATCATTTACTGAAAACCTAACTCTTCCTTAGAGTTGAAAGGACCTCTCTGATTTACATTAGATTTGCATGTAAAACTGAAAAAAGCTCAAACTCTCAATTCTATTGTTCTCATCTCCCCATCTGTTGCTAGGCCTGTAACATATCATACCATTTTTTACCTTTCAAGTGCATTTTATTACTTCTTAATTTATATGGTCCTCTTTATGCTTCCTCTCATAATTCCCATTTTCACATATTTATTTTCTGGATAAGCTTTAGAATAATTGCTGTTGTGTTCTAAAATATTGGTGGAACTTTATTAAGATTCCGTTAAATAAATGAATTAGATTGGGAAGACTTTGTATCTTAATGAAATGTAACCTTCCCAACTATGACGCAGGTATGGTTTTCAATATTTCATCATATGTTTGTATGTACAACATGGCTCTTAAATTTTATTTCAGGAAATTATAGAAATATTAAAAATGATATATAAGAATTATTCTTTTAACAAATGGTAAATGAAAGTCATCCAGTTCTCCAGGCATTCTGCTCAGAAAACAGCCTCCACGTAGCTTCTGAAACACTGCACTGCAACACTGAATGAAGGACTCAGAGAATGTCAACCTTTCTCTTAGAATTATTCCCTTTTGAATCCACCATGTATGGATGTACGGATTGAATCACTCACTGTGTTTGCTGGTCTTGAGGGTCTGAAGCCCTGGCCACCTCTTGGGAAGAACGGGGTTTCACCTCCCCACTGCCTGTTGTCATAGGGGAGCTGCTCCTCATTTTGTAGAAAAGAGACCTTTCCCACCTCCAGGCTGCGTTTGTCTTCACCATTCCTCTATTCTTTTGTTTCTTGGCTTGGTCGTTGTGTAAGCTTTGATCATATCATTTCTCCGCCTCTAAATTTAGTAGGAAAGGTTCCTAGTATCTTTAGGCTCGTCTCAGACGGCCTCACCTTTCTGATTCTCTGATAGAACCGTATTTTTATGAGCCAGGCACTCCCACTGTCTCCCATTCACAGCCAAAGGCTTCAGGCTAAGTGGAATGAATACAGTCACATCACTTAAAAAGTGGAGCTGGGAAGCAAACCCGGCCAGCAGGACCCAGGAGTCCCTATATGTTCTGCATTGTTGAATTTGAGAGAAATATTGCTCCCGTCTCTGAAACAGAGGTAAAATAATGCTACAGTTGGATCAGAAAAGGAAAATGAAAAAATAAAAGCTTTGATAAAGAACTTTGTTGGAAAAAACTATTTCTATGACCCTTTACCCTCTTTGTCTCCGGTGGTATCACCTTGGTGAAGGGAAGTTGAGATTCTGTGACTGGGAACGCAGCGTGAAGAGCCCTTGGAGGCCCCACCAGCTACCACCGGCGTCCTGCACTTCCCTGCCTGGGCCCATGGCTGGCTTGCCCCGGCATCCATACAGCCTCTGGCCTGAGTTCCCTCTGGTGGAATGCGAGGGGAAGCCACACCTGCTGCACCCAGGCCTGTCTCCTACAGCCTCTCACAGTTGGCCTCCGGGGGCTTTCCTTCTGTGGACAGACAGCCCAACCAGCTTGGAGCCCAAAAGCTGAGGGTGAAGAGTCTCTGAATTGCTGCCTGGAGAACAGTCTGCTACCAGCTAGGGTCACCTGGTTTGGATTTTATCTGAGAGAGAAATAATCTGCTTTTATGGTGTTTGACCTGCTGTTCATTTTGGGCTGATCAGCTAATATTACTAACTCCTTAAGTTATATGTCCTTTCTTTTAAAAGGTCTATGAAAGGTGATTTAAAAATACATTCATGTTGCATGTTAAGGTACATTTCAAATAATTGAGAAGCTCTAAGTAGGACGAGGATTAAGTTAGGAGGTGAGGATGGAGCCAGGAATGAGGCTGATCTGAAATGGGGGGAACACGAAGCCCCGTTCTCTGGCTTAGGGGACAAGTTTGACTCCGAACTTGAAGCACAGGAAAGGAAAAAGGAAATAGAATCAATGACAAGAAAACACAAGTGGAAATAATATCAGTGATGGCATGCACCTGTCATCCAGACTGAAGCATTTACTTACTGTGAGAAACCCATTAGGAATCTATTTTCAGTATTTTATGTAGATACAGACATCGATAAAGCTGACATCAATACAGATCAAACATAGACAGAGATCTAGGAGACAGATGCAGACTTAGACATAGGTTTCGATAGGGCTTATAAATGCCTTTATCTCTCACTCTCCTCCCAGCCTCCGCCTGTGTGTGAAATTGTCCTATCAGAGTCTCCTTCTGAGTCATCCACGGACGACTACTCATTAGCTAACCTACCTGGCCTCTTTCTTCCTCTTACCTTTTCTTCCCTTTTCTCTGTGCCTCTTTGCCTGCCCCAACTTAGTCCCACACATCTGTAGCTTCCTGCTCACTGTGTGTGCCTGCAGCTCTGATCCTGTCCTGCAAAGGTTCTTGTTCTTCAAATCTTGTTCTGGGTCGCTCCTGTTTTCCTCAAGGATGCCTGTGGCTTCATCTCCCTTTCTTTAATGATGCATCCCAAACATCTGCCTCCCCCTGAGATCCCTCATCATTTACCTAACATGCTACTTGCTGTCCCCACGGGCGCCTGGCCTAGGAACCTGACACATCCCACGTTAGGAAGCAAGGCTGTGGCTTCCTCAACAGTCCTCCACCTGGGGTCTCCCTGCATTGTCATTGTTTCACGGCTGCTTCCCAAGCCAGAGAAGTAGCCACCATCCTTGACTGGTGCTTGCCTTTATCCCCCACACATTCCATTAGTCCACAGTGCTATTGACTTTGCTTCCTACATGTTTCTTAGATTGCCCACTTCTTGCCATCAACACCCTGGGAGCCACTTGCAAAATACTGGCCTGGTCACCGTCACCTCTTACCAGCTTATAGCAAGTGCCCTGTATCCAGCCTACCTTCCTCCAGTTCTGCCCTAGGTCAGTAACTGACTCCAGCTTCTTGAATAAGTCATGCGCTGTGGCTGACTTGCCTCTACATACCCCTCTTTCTCGCCTTCCTCTCCTTTGCTAGCATTACTGACATAACCTCCATGTCCCTTTGTGCCAGGAACTGTTTATTTATTTATTTATTTATTTTTTATTGCATTTTAGGTTTTGGGGTACATATGAAGAACATGCAAGACTGTTGCATAGGTACACACATGACAGTGTGATTTGCTGCCTTCCTCCCCTTCACCTATATCTGGCAATTCTCCCCATGCTATCTCTCCTCAACTCCCCACCCCCTGCTGTCCCTCCCCTATTTCCCCCCCAACAGACCCCAGTGTGTAGTGCTCCCCTCCTGTGTCCATGTGTTCTCATTGTTCAACACCTGCCTATGAGTGACACCACATGTGCCAGGAACGGTTTAAGGTGATTTTCTGCTATTATCCCATTTAATCCTCAATATAGTTCTATGAGGAAGGCAGCCTCATCACCCTCCTAGGATGGTGAGGGAACTGAGAGTGTGTAGTGCCTTCCCTTTGCACGCATATGGTCATCTGCACATTGTCTCTGCTTGTGGCATTATTTCCTCCCCCTTCACAGGGTGAATCCCAACCCATCTTTCATCCCTAATTACGGACATTTACTCAATAAAGGCACATGGTGCTCCTCCATCTGCCCAGAGAGTTGCTAACCCCCTGTATGTCAACAGCCTCTAGCTGCCTCTATGCCATGATGGGGAGGAAGCTCCCTGAGGACACGGCCAGGTCTGATGTTTCCCCAGTTATATCTTCTACATTGAACAGAATATGGTCACATAGGTGGCACTTATTAAATACTTCCTTAAAACACGAGTAAACATGCCCACATAAAAGGGCTATCAGTCACTGCAAGGAAAATATAGTTTATGACATTTTGCAAATGCATGAAAATTTAAATGCATTTCTTGTTCATGAATAGTCACTATGGTGCATATAATATATTTAATTAAGAGTATGTGGCTCAGCGAGTTAATGCAAGTGACAAATATGTACCCAAATTAAACACTTCATATATGAAGCTTTTTTTTTCTTCGAGATAAGAGTCTTGCTCTGTCACCCAGGCTGGACTGCAGGGGTACAATCTCAGCTCCCTGCAACCTCTGCCTCCTGGGTTCAAGCGATTCTTCTGCCTCAGCCTCATGAGTAGCTGGGACTACAGGCAACCCCCATCATGTACAGCTATTTTTTTTTTTCCTTTTTAATAGAGACAGGGTTCTGCCATGTTGGACAAGCTATTCTTGAACTCTTTACCTTAGGTGATCTGCCTGCCTTGAGTTGGCCTCGCAAAGTGCTGGCATAATCAGTGTGAGCCACTGTACCCAGCCCTCATATGTGAAGCTTTGATTGCTATGCATAGGGATTCAGACTTCACGGGGCACCACTTTCATTATAGATTTACATTGCACTATACTGTTAATCTCTGCATTTTAAATTTTAAAATCTTAAGGATCATCTTGTCTTACCTTCATTCTAGTTGGGCTTTTTAAAAATGAAAACAAACTAACAAATTAAAAAAAAACAAATTTAAAAAAGGCTAGACAAGTTCAATGATCTGCTTGAGCCCCAATACTGGCATAGAAGTAACCAGTAATTTTCTTACTGCTAATACATGTATACATACATACATACATACATACATATGTCTCTGTATGTATATTTCTTATTATACACATAAATGCACTTTGATTTTGGACATAAAGGACTGAATGAACTAATATATTTGTATTATTATATAAGCAATATAAACTTACTGAGGAATACCTAAAAATATTGAACAGTTTAACAGAATAATACTCATAATTCTATTGCCTAGCAGTAACTCCTATAAATGTTTTAGGATATTTCATGCTGGTTCTTTTATTTTCAATATATTTTTATATTTGACGTTTTTGCAACTGGAGTGCAAACTTTTAAATTAATATTATAATTATTTTCCAATTTATTAAAAATTATTTTAAACAAACTTTTATGTTTGTGTACTATTCTATCACATGTGGTTATTTTCATTAACAAATTATCTATAATTTTAGATGTCCATCAGCACTAATATGGGCTATTGTTGCTGTTATATTTAATATAATTTCCTCAGGATCAATTTATATAATGAAAGCACTATGTCAAATTCCCAAATGTTTTGAATATCTTGGTGCAAATTGATTTCTCAAATGATTGTACCAGTTGATAAAAGCAGAGTTTAAGAGGACTCATTGCACATCTTAAATAAATAATTGTTTAATGTCATGTTCTAAAAATTTATCTTGGCAAAGTTTAAAGTCATTTAACCATGGTCATATCCTATGCCCTGGATGCTGTTCTGCTGGGTTTCATTCAGCCAGTCTCAACAAATGATACAGAATATTTCCTAAAGAAGTAATAATCCAATAAATGACCTTTGACAACTCTTGGGTAAAATTGGCTTTGAGATCACACTTCTTCCCACTTCTTCAATATAAAATAAAAATATTTTCTTATTAATACAACTTTGGATGCTCAAGCACATTCTTTGATTCTATATTGGTGATGAAAACTGCCTATGAACAACTACCAACCTTTTTTATGCTGCCTATTTTTGGAGATGTCCAAATTTAAGATTAAGGATTCTAGAAATTTGTTTCACATATTCTCTCTCTCTTTCTTTCAAGGTTAGGGTGCCCAGTGTCTTCCAAACTGAAGTATTGTAATATTACCCTGCCACCTAGGGGTATTGCCAAAGAAATTTATGCATACATGTGGAAGTTTAGTGTATTGGCCAAAATGTGAAAATTCTGTTACTAAAGTATGTAAAAAACACTCACAATTATGTTTTTGTATTTTGTTTTCTCTCTCATAATAGCCTTTCTTCTTAATACCAAATGAGAATAGTGTGATGAAAACTAGTAAGGATTACCCCTTTGAGAAACATGGGATTTTAAAAGGCAAACATGATAAAACTGAGCATTAATTTGTGGTGGGCCCACTGGTCGTACATGTTTTTTCAAGCTCTTGAGACTCATTACATATTATTTCTCATTTCTGACAGTTTGAAGCACCCAGGGGACAAATTTCTGTTTAGGACACAGTCACTTGGTCACAGCTTTGGGTGGGCAGTGAGTCTAGATCATAGTATAAATATATTGTCTCATTGATCAAATTATGCCATCACATGTGATGACAAATTATCCCCCAAACTGTTGACCTGTGATGTCCCTCCTTAGATTTAACAACTTTGTTGCATTCCTTAAAAATAAGCTTTTCCTGATGAAATGTACTAGAGTGAGGAATCTCAGTATTCAACCCCGGCAGGATTATTTACGTACTCTGTGGATATGGGACTTTTGCCGTGAGAGATTTAAGAACGAAGATGAATTTAGAGAAATAGTGAACACACACATAGAACAGATGCCAGAATTTTTGGAGAAGCACATTTTGCTATCATTTAAAATTACTGGAGCAAGCAAGTTAAGCTTTGTTTTAGAAATGCATCCCCTATGAGTCACCACAATTTCTCCTTGTCCTGGAATTTGAAGCATTGAAAGAAAGACATGGCAGAGAGGCTCACGCCGCCATCTTCTCTGACACATGCTGTCTCAATTTTGTGCTGCTGATGGAAAAAAAAAAAAAATGAAACCCTGCAGCCTCACAAGACTAATTAATCAATCCAATACTCAATATTTCGAAAAAATTAGCATGACTAAGAGAAACAGAGAGTGTGCTGCATCAGGATTGACCCTCCTGATCTTATTCCCACAGTTAGTTGGCCCAGTGAGTGTTGAGTTGTTCTCTGGCCTGGAAAAGATATAATTACTCTCTGTAAGAATATTAACAGCAGACCAATTTTTCCTTTCCAAACATTAGAAAAATCCAGCCCACACCTGTTTTCTTATATTTCCTCTTTTCAAGGCAGCGAGAAGAAATTGAAAGACGTAACTAGTCGAGGTTTTGCTTAGCTTGGGGCTTTACTTCATCCTGACAGGCCTTTGTTCCCTGCACCCAGCACGCTCTAATTACACCCTCTCCAGTCAGGGCTCCAGGTGGAGGGCGATGCAAATGCCAGGTGCCTTTTCTCTTCTCATTACGATCTGTCTCTTTCTGAGCACATCACTTGCAGGAAGGGGGGGGCTCTTTCTTTTGAGTCAGAAACACCCTTTCGTCATCTCCATTTTATTCTTACCAATTTTGCTCCAAATCTCATTCCTGTTAGGGTGGTTGAGTACAATGCCATTTTTGATTGTTTGCTGTATATGCTAATAGTTGAATTCGGGACTCTGCAAAGGACATTGAGGGGCCTGTGTGACCCCTCATGCTGACTGCAGTTCCGCGTACAGATCCTGGGAGGCTGTCTGGAAACACGGCTCCCAATATGACCACACTGGGCCAGCATAATGACACCATTCAAAATGCAATCTAGGCACTCCAGGACTCTCAAACCGATATGAAAGAGGCTCCAATTAGCTGAGTCCTTCTCCATTTGGAGTTTTTATAGGAGTTTGATTTGTGCTTTTTAATTAGAAGGTTATTCTAATAACCTTTTAAATGCAAAGTTATCCAATAACCAGGCTAGCTTTTTTAATAAGCCCAGTTGTTAAACTAGTTAGGAAAAAGAAACTATTAAAAGAAGCTGTATAGTATTTTGGTGTAATATACATCTGTTTACAAGTCCTTTTAAATTTTGCATTTTCTACTGTAAGTTTTGGCAGTGACATTATTTCAGAGGATTCCTCTTCTTACTTTAAGGAGAATCAAATCTTCAACGATCT
This sequence comes from Cacajao melanocephalus, assembly GCA_963573385.1. Classification (NCBI taxonomy): domain Eukaryota; kingdom Metazoa; phylum Chordata; class Mammalia; order Primates; family Pitheciidae; genus Cacajao; species Cacajao melanocephalus. The sequence goes on from CAUYLG010053188.1 coordinate 59,877, forward strand.
GATAGAATGACACAAATAGAAATTCTTTGAGTTTTTATTTAATTTCATGTGCAGTTTTAAAATTTAACACAAAAGAGGAATTAACCTAAGTTAACTTTTGTAGTAAAATCTCTACTTGTTAATTAAAAATTCTGAATAGAAAGTTATGACTAATTTTTATGGAGGTACAATATTCAAATTATATAAAATAAATGGAAATTATTAACTGTTCTGTAACTTGATATTTGCTTGAACAAAAAAGTTTCTTGCTATTTGCATTTATTTAGAAAATAGATAATTTACTACATATTTTATAAACAGCATTTAAGTTATTTTTTAAAATTAGGGATCTACACGTATTTTAATATACATATAGGCATTCTATTAAGTTTTTGAGTAAATATGATGTCAGAAATTGTCAATTTTTTAAATGATGTCACCTTATGTATAACATATTTTAATATGCTCAGTTCCCTTAATAATACATTATGTTGAAAACACTGACATTAATTAGGTTGCTGTTGACTTTACAATGCTTACTTTCCTTGATTTATGTTTTAACAATTATTGTTTTCTATTAGGAATCACTTTTATAAAATATCTCTAAATGACAAAATCAAGTAATCATTATATTATTAAAGTATAAATTATGTGTTATATTATAATTCTCATATGTCATTGAATAAGTGATTATTTTTGAAATCCAACATTTTTATTAACAAGCAATTGTGTCTATATCCCAACTTGAATTGTCCTAATTAATTAACCCCAATGTGCTATCCTGAGATTACATAATGCATTACAAGTGAAATGCATAGAGGGAAAAATTAGATCCCATAACTCTTTAAATAACTGTTAGTGATCATGTTTCTCATGGTAAGTATAGTATGGAATTACCTTTACAATTGTTAAATTCAACTGATAAAATCATAGGTTTTATGTAAAATAATTCACCTAAACCAAATATTCTTAGCTAAATGGGTGGCAGGATGATAATGTGTCTAATAGTATGATCTTTTGAATGTTTGTGTGCTTCCCAAAATCACACTTAATTTTATAAAATGTATGAAAAATAGAAAATGGTGACCATCTCCTTGTAAATTTAACATTTCCTAGGAATCACTGACAACCTCTGTGCTGCAAGGGGTCTGCTGGAGACGGACTCACACCCACCTGAGCGCTGGTTCCCCTGAGATTGGCTGAGCCTGGAGGAGAGAAGCCCAAGCATGGAAAACACCTGTGCCCATGAGAACTTGGAGACTCAGCCATGTCTGATCAGCCTCAGCAGACACCTTCACCTCCAGAAGCGCCTGTGCTGCCTGAGTGGTTTGCAGTGATTCTGAGGGCTTTTCTAAACAAATGCCTTTCTTGTCCTCTTTGCTATAATCTAGCATTAGGTGCACCAGGTTTTCTCTGCAAACATCTGTAAAGGAAAAACAATTGGAGGCATTTTAGCCATTTTTAAACGTAACGTATTGCTGAAGTAAATAACTTCTTTGCTGTGATTTACAAATCAGATGGACGGGCACTGGGAGAGTTCTACTGCCTTAATCAGTGCACACAGGAGAAAAGAAAACGTGGTGAAGTAGTGCACTTTTGAATCACTTCTATCTTAAAATTTTGTTCTTTGTTTCCTAGAGGCAAAATTAATAATTTAGCATGGGAGTTAATGAAATAAGCAGTATATTTATCACTTAATTCTGCTGTTGCAAGAGGTAAATGATCATGCACACTGTCAGTTATTCAAAAGAAAGAAGGAGGGGGAGGGGGAGAGGAAGAGAAAGAGGAGGAGGAGGAAGAAGAGAACAATCTCCACCACTACAGCAAAAGAAACTGAGAAGGAAGGAAAGAAGGAAGAATAGAAAAAAAGGTAGAAAGGAGGAAAAGTTTCTTCTACCAAACAAATCAGTGGTCAAGCATTGAGGTTTAAAATTTTTTTTAATTAAAAAAAAGTAGATGACAGAGGAATTTATTGTATACTAGATCTACCTAGGTAGATCAAGATGAGGATTAATTCACTTCTCACAACAGACCTTTACGGTGCGGGGAAACTCAGAGAGATTGAGTAACTTGCTCAGTGTCACACAGTTTTCACATTGTGGAGCTGGGGTTGGACACAGACATTCCAGCTCTCATAGCCAAATCTTAACCTCTGATACCTGAAGTAAGCTCTGGCTCTTCAGTGTGACTGAGAGAGGATCAACTCCTGTGGTTACACTGAGTGCTCTCATTTGTAATGGGGGATTATAATACCAGGGTGGTTGTAAGAATTAAATGATGCAATTGCTTCGCGTCACATGCTTTTTATTGTTTTGAATTGGGGCAGGGTGTGTGTGTCTGTGTGTGTGTTGGTGGGGGGGCTCATGTGTCTCTAATCCTAGAATTACTATATAGTCTTCACTGTAATAGAAGCTCAATAAATACAAAGAATAAGCACATGATGAATGATTTTTGAAAAAATATGCGAATTTTAACACTGTTTGAAGTGTTCTTGGAGAATAACTTTAATCATTAAAAAATCTCATTATTATCTTTATTAAAATTGTTATTTGTACATTCATTGTACCTATTTCTGTTATGAGACCATAAGATTATTAAGAGATGACAGTTTACCAATTTTCATACTCTCTAGTTAAATGTGTCTTACATAGTGGGCACAAAATAAATATTGACCAAATGCAATTAAGTTGCCTTTTACTGCAGGGCATTGTAATTCTTTGTTCATTTTGGAAGTGCTGAATTAAAGAGAGGACTTGTTTTGCAGGCTTAATATTAAAAAGAGATATTAATGAGATATCTATAAGCATGAGGCAAATTTACACTCAAACTGTCTTTCTCCAAAGTGTTATATACACTGAAGAGGAAACAACTGACCCAAACCTGGCTTTCTCTGAGGCCTCCCTAGTCCAGAGATGCCTTGTGAAAACAGGCAGTGCGATATGAAATAGACTCGGCCATGTCTGATCATTGAAGAACATTTTATAACTGCAGATGCAGATAAGAAATCAGAAACACATGCAGATGGAAAACATTTAGTAATAACAGTTTCAAGATCAGCGCCTGACCTCCTCCTGAAACCGTAGTGCAGAGAGCAGGTGTAAAATTCCTTACTTTCACTCGACATTTTTGTTAGATTAAAATCTTTAGTGTTTCATTTCACCGTGGCTCCTCTTAAGGACACAAACACAAGGAAATAGCATGTTTTGTGATGTCAAAGGCTGCTATTAACTAGATAAAGCCAGTTCCAGACCTAATGAGTCCAGTCTTGTCTCTTGGCAAGACTTCTACCTCAGCAGGAGAAAATCTGAACCCTTCTCACCTCTCTTTGATTTCCAAGTCAAGCAGGGTTTATGTGTAAGCCCTCTGGCATCAAACTGAAGTGCAGGGGCCTCTGTCTGTAGCGAGAGTAAAAACAAGACAGGTCTTTGCATTGATTGGACTGCTGGAATGAGTGTGTGTGCGTTCCTGTGTGTGACCTCACAAAGCCCTACCCAGTGTTCCCGTGTTGGGAGATCCAATGTCCATCACTCACATAGACCCATATCGAGTAGGTGCACTTCATTATCAAAATGCTGTTAATGTTGGCAAACTCAAAAGCACAGAGAGAAGCAAAAATAATAAAGGGCCAGAAGGACTGATTTATAAGAAAGAATAAAAGGAGGTATAGATAATGGTGAATCACATTTTGTATATCTTCCATAATACTTTCGGGGAATTCTAAACAGGAGCTCAGAGAAAAAATACCTGGAAAATAATAAAAGGGCTGAATCCCAACGAGTAGGAAAACTTAGGAGAATACAGAAAGAAATACACAAACAACTCGGTTAGATCAAGTGGGGAAACATCCCCTTTGATGCTGTGATTTCTGAAGGAATACAAGCATTGCTGGAGGACCTGGTAGAAGACCCATAACAGGGTACTATTTTAGGTGAAAGTGAATGAACCTATACGTTTATACAGCAAAAAGCCTACTGGAAAATAAGTAAATGATGGATGTAAATCCCAGCACATGCTAGAATCTGAATTATCTAAGGAGTTGGAACCTTCCTGCATTAAATCTGATAGAGGAGCTCTCAACAGACAGTGTGCTGGGATCTGAGTGAGTCGCTGTGGCCTGCGAGGGGCCATCAGTATCATTTCCCTTTCTATACACTTGGCTCTACACTTGATTATAGAGGATAACTATCTGACAGTCTGACCCCTGGGAATAAAGTAAATATCAACTGGGGCTTGATATTTGCTGACATCAGGAAACAGTGGAAAAACCTATTTACCTATTGACATGAAATGCCAAGTGAGCACAAGTGTTTCCATTCGGTGAAAGTTGACGATACTTTGCAGTAATTTCTCATAATTTTTCTCTAAAGAGCTTTGTCTTTGCCCTCTTTTTCAGACTCCTTCCTGTGAGCTGAGTCAGGTGCAAACTTGTTTTTCCCAGCCAGCCAGGTACCCACTGCAACTAATGGTGATGTGGTCGGTGACCAATCTCCTAACAACAAATAAGAAAGTGCAGGTACACTGTGGCTGCAGCCAGGCTGGGGAATCGATTTGCAACTAAATACCTTAGACATGATGATAATTACATCAGATTTTATGTGGCTTAGACTGAAAATGTTTGATTAGCAGTGTGCAAAAGTGTCTTTCTATTGGGGGGAAGGTCATTACATTATTTTAAAGACAGGCGATTACAGACAGGATTTGACAGGTTATATCATGAGTCCGAGGCTGCAGACTGGTATAATTTGGGGGAATTTGTGATATTTTGACATATTCGTTGTAATTAATCCCACCACGTATTGCTAAGTCTGGAAGTGAGATAAAGAGGAGAAAAACTGTATTTTGTTTTCATGGCTAACATAAAAACTATCACTAAACTTTCTTCCCAGCAGATTTCTCAGGTAATAATTACCCTTTTGATTTAGAAGAAGTATAATGAATTTGAGATCCTCCAATTTGTATCAAGTGCCCCCTCAATGCAATAAACATATATTCCTTACAATAACCCATTCCACAGCACTCACTTTAATGAGAAATCATATACCAATTTCCTGTGTTGCAGTGTTTTTCAGAAACGGGTTTCAGAGGACATTTTCTTCTTCATGCTGGAGAGCTCCCTGAGGGAAGATGGGTACCTGGTGAAATGCTCCTGTTCCCATTCTTGCTGGAAGGGGTTATAGGATGATTTCCCTGCAATTGACTTGCTGGAGCAATGATGACTTTTAAATACTCTTTTCCTAATTAATACTATCAAAGTGACTAAACTTTTCACTCAGACTTTACATTTACTTCACTGTGAGTTCAGTACTATTCCCTCGGAGGTCAAGGGAATCAGGGCCCCCCTCTCCCGGCCTCTGCTGATATTTTCAGGTTTTCTCCTCTCTCCTCGCTCCTCCCTGCCTCCTACTTAGCCTCCGTCTGCCCCTTATTCCCCATCCTCTCTGCAGGCTTTCCTCCCCACTCTGTTACCCTCATTTAGACAGATAAATCATCCTTTAGTGAGGATGAGGCCAGTCCTAAATTGGCGAGTTGGGAAGATTATCCAAATGTTCTTTTTCATTCACTGTCTACAAAGAATATCAACTTTATTATTATTATTATTATTTTATTTTATTGCATTTTAGGTTTTGGGATACATGTGAAGAACATGCAGGATTGTTGCATAGATACATAGAGGAATGATTGTGACCCTAAATACAGTGGCTAAAAAAAAACTGTGTATGTTGAAGAGCCACTTTTCCAAATGTGACTCTGAAAAATGACAAAGTAACTGAAGATCATCATTTTTCAGGAGATTCTCACTTCGTTTATAGCAGACCTGGACATTTTAAACCAAGTAGGTGATGAAAGGAAGCGAGGGAATTGCTACGTGAATAATCTAATGATGCTATAAAAGGAGTATTTGTTCTTAAGGAAAGGTTAGTCAAAGAGCACCTTCCACACAAATGATCCATCGAGGAGGCGGGCTCATCTAGCAGACACACGTTGACAGACGACACAGTTACACAATGTCTCATGATTTATGGCCACCTCGCCTCAGCCTGAGACAGCAAGAGTGAAACTTCCACAAGTTTTTCTTCCATCTTACTGAGAAGTAAAATGCCAGGTGCCTGGGCATTTTGTCTCTATAACTTTGTTTAATTGCTCAGCGACAGAGCAGAGACTGTAGGTCCGGTGCCCAGGTGCTAAACCACAGCCTGACATGCCCGTGAGACCAAGGGGGGCCACCTTGTACGTACCTGTGGGAACGATGCCACGTGTCTGAGTGAGGACACCACACCGGAGCCTACTGCATGTCGGGTTTACCCCTGCACTGACACAACTGGGAAAGCAGAAATCCTCCAAAACAGGTCCTCCCTGCAGACAGAGCCCCAGCACCCCTGCAAGCCCTGACACAGGTTGAGGCAAGGGGCCCTAAACAAAGGCGTCTCCCTCAGCCCCAGCTGGAGACAAGGTGCAAGGAGCCGCCTCGCCTCCCAGAGAGGGACCTGCAGCAGCAGGTGGCAGCATTGTCACAGACCTGAGGCCGGCCTGGGTTGCAGGGACACTGTCCGCCAGGAAGTTTTGCATGTGGAGGGGACTTCGACCTTTTGTGGATTTATTGTTACCTCCGTGAGGGCTCATTGTTCACCTGCCACTAAATCCAGTCATTAGAGTCGTGCAGCACTTGGGGTCGACTTGCCTGAATTACTTGCTTCAGTTCCTGTTTTGACTGTGCCTTCACAGCCTGCATTCTTTCACCTCGATTCTGCCAGACTGAGGACTTGGGACCACAGAGAAACCATGCACGTCTGTCTTTAAGAGCTTTAAAAACCTGACTCAAACAACAACGGCAAAGAGGGGTGGAAGAGAGAGAAGAAAGTGGGGAGAAGAAATAGGAAATCCCATGTAATGTCCTCTTTCTTTATTACCTGCGTTGAGAGTAACATAACTCTAGGTTGGAAACAAATTATGCTCTCCTTCATCTTCTTTTCTTTACTCTCTTTATTAAGTAGTGGTTGAGATGGAAGCATTTGCTTTCTACCTTCCATCTGACTGCCTGAGTTAGAAGCCAGGACGTAGAAGGGGTAGCCGAGTTTCCCTTCACACCAGTAAGGAAAAGAATAGCCCTGATCTGACATGTTCCACCAATTTCAGGGGACAAGGTAAGGGAAAACGGCGTCATTTTCCTCCTTCCAGCTCACCAAGCCACAAGGATGAGACAGAAAGAGAAAGCATTTTAAATAAAACCGGAGCGTGAGCATGTGCCCAGGCTAAACTCACACGTGCAGCGAAGGACTAAAGTGGTCACTTCTCATGGCGGCAGGCAGCACGCTGGCTTTCCCTGCAAGCATGACCCAATTAGGCTTTGATATTGAATTGCACTGGTGACATCAAATGCGATTTTTTTCTGTCTTATTGTTTTTGCTCCCTGTACTAATGCACGCATAGGACCCTTCCAGTCCTGATTAAACATTTTCCTGTGTCTACAACTCCACATGCACATATTCTGTCTGTCTCTCTCTCTGCAGGGGCATGCACACACATGCACACACACACACACACACACGTGCACACACACACACGTGCACACACACACACATGCTTTCTTGCCCTCTCCATTTGAGTAAATTAGTAGTGATTTCTTATATATGTTTAATCGTTCACAAGGAGACCTCCTTCCATTAGAGGTACATCCAGCTGCCACAATGGAGGCCAAAAACTGACACTACTGTATTGCAGATGCAGATTGTGTTTAAAATGATGCCAGATTGAAGGACCAGGATTCATTAAATCGGGCAGAGTTTCTCATTAAACATGTGGATTGACAGTCAGAAATAACTGTCATTTGTGGCTTTTCTTATAGTCCCCCTACCCAATAATATGTTTTTGCACTGGTGATATTATATTTAGAATAAAATAGTAGACTTATGACTATCCGGTGACTGGTAGATGCCTGCTTTGTATAAAAACAGCAGTTTGCTCCTACTGCTTTCCTAGTCTCTCTGTGAGAAGAAGCACTCGGAGAACAGTTAAGCCCGATCAGGCAGCTAGTCACTAATATGTCCAGTTTAAATCAAAATAATAGATAAAATAGACCCCCTGCTACCTGTAATAAATTTAGATATTAATTATAAAGAAATTTACAGTGAGGGCTTTTCATTCTATTAGCATTTAATTCATGCATGCACTTCACTTTAACTACAGCCAATAAATCCTCTATGGAAAATTCCTCTTAATATGACTATGGAAGAAGGGTCAAAAAATTAACATCTTTTCATGCTCAGAAAAGTGACTTGATGAAGGAAAAAGACACATTCATTACAAAAATACCATTTTTCCTCAAAGATCTGAGGCCCCTAGGTGACACTGTTTTGCATCTTAACATAAAATATGTAATGCAGAACCTTCTGGTGTTAACAGATAGCGCCAGAGTACTCTGCCCTGGGCAGTTTGCAAAGATGCAAGATAGTCATGCATTGAGGTATGTAAAGAAAATATTTCTTTCATAAATACCGGATCCTGATTGCCAATGAACAGATATTCTGGAAAGCACTGTTAATACAAAATGTCATCTGGGGGCAAAGATGCTTTCCTGAATTAAAAAATATGTATATGTGTATGCATCTATGTGTGTATACACACACACATATATTTACATATTCAAAAATGTATGTGAATGATGAAAAAGCTGTAGGAAATACTCTTTCAAAAATAAATGAAGCCTTCCAAAGGACAACCTGAAGGATCTACTTGTTACTTGGAGATTTTTTACTAAGAAAAGGCATCTGTGAATGTGTGCCCTGGTTTGATTCACCTTTCTATTTATTCACTTCCTTAAATGTATCCTCTAATAAACATTAAGTGGCACGAGAGGCACACCACTGTCTGGGCAAAGCTTTCTTCCTTTTATATGCCTACTTTCTAAGGAGCAGTTCAATTTACAATAAACTGATTTTCGCTCAGTCTCTTTTCTTCATTCTGTCAGAAGCTTGGATTTCTCTCTTAAGGTAGATTCTTGAAGGCCCCTTGAACTACTGTGAATGTGAAAGCACTTTCTCTGAGAAGCTTTTTCTCATTCTTTTTTCTCATTCTTTCAGTAAGAATTCATCTCAGAGGGCTGCTTTGCAGCCTTTGTGTATAAATATAGATAGATGTAGATAAGGAAGGAGTAGATATGGATACAGATATAGATATGCAAGGCTTAGAGGCTCTGGATGTCACCTTCCCTCTGATTTGCATGCCTGCCTCTCTTCCCCTCAGGCAGGGAGAGATGTTCCTGTGCTTTCTGTGCCCCACTGACTACCTTTGTCAAGCACTTTAAAAAATAAATGATTAGAAATTTATTAAAAAAAAAAAAAAAAACCTTTGTCCTTGGATTGTACAGTATTACTTGAACATTCTGTCCGAGCATAGCATAAACCTAGTAACATGCAATTTTAAATCAGCAGTATCTTTATGATTTTGACATTCATAATCCTGCAAATTAAGATAGTAAACAATATCCTCCTTTATTTACATAAAAAGTTTTGAATTCTTACTGTATTAAAAAAAATCCAGTAACCTAAAAATATGTAAGCCAAGTAAACTTTGTGAAAAAAATATTTAAAAGAATATGACCAACACCTGAGAAATTCTGCAGCTTGATTCAAAAGGATATGGAAAAGTAAGATGCCCACAGAATTTCTCATGGTTTTTTTTTTGTCCATAATGGATTTTCTTGGGGAGGGAATATAGTCTACATGCAAAAGTTAAGCTCCGAATTATATATGTTCATTAAACATTGCCATTTTTTATTTATGTTGTTCAATAATATATGAGATTGACACACATGATAATACCATCATTTTTAATTAGTAGGAAAATAGATTGTTTGTTAAATACAATTAAGAAAACTGGGTAGCCATCTAAAAAGATGCAGATTAAATAGCTCAGATTTTGCAGTGTATTTTCTGACTACAATGAATTAAATTAGAATTCAATATCAGATACCTGAATAATGCCACAAAATTTGGAAAATAAGCAACACACATCTAAATAATCTCTGTGTCAAAAGGCAATCCCAAGGAAAATTGGAAAATCTTTAAAAATAATAAAGTACATTGAATGAGCACATCATACAAAATGTATAGGATGTAGATAAAGTAGTACTTTGAGGAAAATGTATAGCATTAAAGTCTTAAGTCAAAATTAAGAAAGCTCTGAAAATTAGACAGGAAAAGAAAATTAAAACTAAACCAAGCATAAAGAAAAACTAGTAAATATAACAGCAAAATTCAATAGAATTGAAAACAGAAAATAAAGCAGAAAAAAATCAATGAAATTAAAGTAGATTATTTTGAAAGAAAGATCAATGAAATTCATTAACCTTTAACCAGACTTATCAGGAAAAAAAGACAAAATAATTAATATTATAAGTGAGAGAAGTGATATCACTAGAGATTCTATAGATGTAAAAAAGATATAAGAAAATATTTGTGAAGATATGCAAAAAAGGTGATGGCATAGATTTGTTGAATGCTACAAACTACTAAAGCTATTCAAGAAGAAATAAATTCTCAGAGTAGTATAATGATATTAAAGAAATTAAACTTTTATTTTAAAATATTTCCACAAATAAAACTCTGGACCCACATGTCTTTACTGGCAAACTCTATCAAACATTTCATGAAGACATAATATCAATTCTATAGAACCTCTTCCAGAAAATATGAAATAGGGAAAAATTCTCAACTTATTTTATGAGTCCAATATTATACTAATATTAAAACTACACAAAGGTATTACAAGAAAAGTAAAATATAGACCAGTAACCCTCATAAACATGGTCACAAAAATGTTCTTTTTTTCAGCAAATCAAATCACCCAATAGACAAAACAAAAAGTCATAATTGAATATGAGTCATATTTTTAACATTTGTAAATCAGGAAATGTAATTTTCTATGTCAAAATATTAGAGGAGAAAACCTATATAATTCCTTCCATGGTTGCAGAGAAAAATTGACAAAATTCAACAGTCATTCCTTATAACAACTTAGCAAACTAGCTAAAAAAGGACACTAACTTGACCTGTCAAGGTTCATCTACAAAATTTAAAAAAAAAAAAAAAAAAAAAAAAGAAAGAAACCCCACTGTTAACACCATTATTAATGGTAAAAGACTGCATATTAATGGTAAAAGACCCCTAAGATAGAGAATAAAGCAAAGATGTCCTCTCCCACCATGCCTATTCAATTATCTGGATTAATTTTCTATTGCTACTCCAACAAATTACCACAAACTTAGTGACTTGAAACAGCCTACATTCATTATTTTTTTTGTCTTGGGTAAGAATTTTGACACACTTCTTACTCAGCTGCAATCGATGTGTCAGCAGGCTGTGCTTCTTACTGAAAGTCATAGGGGATTATGCATTTGCTGCACATTCCATTACTTGGCAGAATTCAAGTGCTGGACCGAGCTCCCATTTCCTTGCTGGCTGTGGATGGTGGGCCATTCCTACTCTCTGGGGGTTCCAATCCTTCTTTCTCCATGCTCAAAGTGAGTGAGCCAATGAATGGTGATCCAAGACGCCTTCACCTGCTGAATCTCTTCTCTTTATTCCTCCTTCTCGCTTGTGTCATCCTATCTGAAAGGACTCCTTGTTTTTAAGAACTCAAGTGATTAATTTAGGTCCATGTGGATAATTCAGGATAATCCTATTGTCTTGAGGTTCATATTCCTATACACTCCTGCAAAGTCACTTTTACCACTCACATATTTACAAGTTCTGGGGATGAGGGTGTGAACATCTTTTTCTTTCTGAGGGTTGGGGCATTACTCTGCTTACCACAATATCATGGTGAAGGAACTCTAGTACAATGAAACTAGAAAAGAAAAAACATAAGAAATATAGAAAATTGAAAGAAACAAAGAAAATTGTCTGTACATAGACTATGTGTTTACTGGTGTCAAATGTCCAAAGCATCCACAAAAAAGAACTCCCTGATACAATGTAAGAATTCAACAATGTTTCTGCATCAAAAGTCAACATACCAAAATTAATTGTGTTTTTGTACACTAGCAATCCACAATTACATAGCAATTTAAAAAATACACAACTTGTAATAAGACCAAAAAAACTTGAAATACTTATGTCTAGATCTAAGAAAATTTGTTTAAGATTTGTATGATGAAAATTATAAACTTGGGAAAGAAAAAACAAAAAAGGACTAAATTTAAAAACGAGCATTCATGAATTGGAAATCTGAATTTTGTAAAGATGTCAATTTCCCCAAATTACAGATTTGAAACAATTCTAACCAAATCCCTGCAGACATTTTGGTTGAAAGCAATAGCCAATTATAAATTTTATATGGAGATTCAATATATCTGTAACTGAAGTCTCCAAAATTATAATATAAAACTATGAAACAAAAGCAAAATTTCCTTGCTGGAAGAGGGACTTTCCAGACTTTGCAAAATCTAAAGTCACTCCCTTATTCTGCCACAGAGAGAGAGAGAGATAACCTCCTGTATGTGCTATCTAAAAAAACATTTTTTGTGATATGAGATTTAAAATTACATTTTCAAAGTGCACATTTTCAGGCCAGGAAAAGTTGACCTGAAAATTGAGATCTATCTTTACAAAATTTTTATGTTTATCACACAAAAACTAAGAATTTTTTTTTTCTGAATGCTTATATAGACTACCAGATGAGTAATTTCAGCCAATCAAACAATGATTATGGAAATCATACCTTCAAAAATCATCAGTCAACCTAGAATTCATGAAGCTAAGACTACAATCACTAATCAGGGAGGCTGAACAGAATGAGATGTTTCACAAGGAGACTACTAGCAAAGATTGCAAGAAAAGAGAAAATGATATAATGTTATGTGTAGTATACACCTTAAAGAAATCATAAAGATATTTAACACAATAATGGTAATGCTGAAACAGGTAATATTATTGACTAAAATTGATGCTAACAGAGGACAGTGAAGAGAAAGAAAATGGTAACTTTATCACTGCTTTGAGGAGGGAACTAATAGGAACTGTCTAAGTAATGAAAGGATGAAAGGTACTAAGTAAAGTTGCAATTATAATGTAATCACTAGAACAGCAACAGAAATACAACCTTTCTTAAATGTCAGAAAACTATGCACAAAAAATGCACAAAGAAAACTGAACACAAATTAAAGACCTTTAAAATTTCTATGAACATAGAACATGCATAAAATAATATGGCAAAACTGAGACCAAACCTATTTCTCATCAAGAATTGTAAATAAGCACTTGTAAAATTCAGTTGCAAAGTAAATTGCAAATTTAGGTTATTCAGTGGGATATTATAAAAACAATGTGCTTCTATAAATATGAGAAAACTGATGAATAGGCAAAGCTAGGCTAGAAAAGAGAAACAAAACAGGAAACACAATCTTCCTATCAGACAAAACAAACAGTAATTTAGCTACAAACATTCAACAAGACCAAAATTTAAAAAAGAAAATTATAATATAAAAATGAACTGTTGACCAGTAAGATGTAGCTGCTCTGAACTCTACACATGAAGTAGCATAATAACTATATCCGTGAAGCAGAAACTGCAGGAACTGCAAGAAGAAATAGAAACAACATGAGTTGTGATCACTTCAATTCATTTATCTACGTCCATTATAGACCAAGTTTTAAGTAAGAATGTATAAAAGTCCCAGTAATATAATTAATAAGGGAAATTGGCTTTGTATAGAACAAATACTGTCCTGAAAATAGAGAAGATATCTGGTTTATGTGATCGTGGAAGAGTCACTAAAATTGCCCATCTTATGGGGCACAAGTCAAGCATGAGAATTTGCAATAGTTCTTATGTTTCACTATTGAGTATAATTCTGGCTTTAGAATAGAGGTAGACACATTTTGTCAGTTAGAAAATGGTCACCTGTTCTTGATAAATTATTTGTTCTAACATCATGAATGGTTGTTGAATGTTTCCAAATGCCTGTCTGCATCTATGGAAATAAGTATAATTTTTTTTCTTTAAATATTTTAATATTATAAATTGGATTAATAGAGTTATAAAATCAAGTGTCCTTATATCTGGAATAAGGTCTATTTGGTTATTAAATAATTATTTTTATAGTGCTTTTTAATGATGTTTACTCATTTTTCTTTAAGATTTTGCACTTACATTTATCCAGTGAGATTGCTGATACATTTGTGTGTGAAATCATTCGTTTGATGATCATCATTCTCATTATCATCAACATCACTTAACAATAGCAAGTGGAATTACATTAAAACAGAGATTTAAAAGTTAGAAAAGATAACTCTATTACTATATGACAATAGAGCTTCCTAGAAAAAATAAGAGAATCAACTAAACACTGTTGCAAACAATATTACAATGCAAAAGTTGTGCAGAAAATTAATTAACATGCATAAATAGCTCTGATGCAGTTAAATTTCTGATGTAAAATAACAAACCCCAAATATAGGATAATTGGGAATGAATTGAAGAGAAAATAAGCAATATTTACTTGAAGTAGACTTTCAAAAGGTATTGAAGAGCACAAAAATGAACTGAATATAGAAAAAGAAGTACCAAGTTCTTGAATAATACTCAAAACTAAAGCTATATGAAATGCCTGTAATTCATTTAACAAATTTCACATAATGCCAATAAAAATATGTCAACAGATATTTTAGAAGAAATAAGACCAGTTCACCCCAAGGCTCACATTGAAGATAAGGCTCAGGAATACTCTGAAAGGAAAACAATGAAAGACAAAACACATGACAAAATTAACATTATTAAAATAGTGTGATACTGGCACATGAAGAGATGGAACAAAAGAAATACACTGACATGCATTAGGACTTTGGAGGATAATTAATATGGTAATTACAATCAGAGAGGTAAAGATAGTCTTTTCAATAAATGGTGATGGTACAGCTGGGTTGAGTTATGGAAATATTAATGTTAGACTCAGTCTTCACACCACATCCCAGAAAAAATCTGGTTCCAATATTTAACTATAAAAGCTAAGTCATCAAAGAACTGAAAGACACAGCTAAATTCCTTTATAATCTTGGAGAAAGGAAAACCTACCTGACTAAAACTGAGAGGCAATAAAAGAAAATGATGCTAAATTTGACAGCATTAGCTAAAATCTGTATGAACCAACAAAATAGGAAAAAATAATAATAAATAATCTTGAGATAAAGGTCAAACTACACAGACTATTTGCAATAGGGAGAAGAGTACTCAGCTTGTGCTTGTGCTAAGTGGATAGGATGGGGGAAGGGATAAAAGACTACAAATTGGTTACAGTGTACACTGCTTGGGTGATGGGTGCACCGAGTCTTAGAAATCACTACCAAATAACTTGTTGATTCATGTAACCAAACACCACTTGTTACCCAAAAACCTATGGAAATAAAAAATAAAAATAATAAATAAAATAGAAAACAATTCAAAAGCCTATAGATTTTTACTCAGAAATTCCACTGTTTGGAATTTTTTCCTGGACTCTACTTTGCATGACTATAAAACCATGTGTGTTTGTAGTTACTTGCCACAACATTTTTTTTCCAATTGCAAAATTGAACCAATCTAATCCAAAGAGTCATATGTTAGAAATGGATTAATCAAATTCCTGATTATATAAATCAATACCTGCATAAAACATAATTTAAAAAAAGCACAGAACACAAATAAATGCAAGGACATCCATGATTATGAATTGGAAGACTTAATGTTAAAATACCCATATCACCCAAAGCAATTTAGAGATTCATTGCAATCCCTATCAAAATCCATATAGTCTTTTTTTCAGAAAAGAAAAATCCTAAAATTCATATGGAATCTCAAGCAACTCTAAATGGCCAAAATAATATTGAAAAAGAAGAACAAATCTAGAAGCTATACACTTCCTTATTTTAAAGTATATTACACAGCTATAGTAAACAAAGCAGTGTGGTCCTATCAGAAACACAGACTGAATAAAAACTAATAGCCCAGAAGTCACCGCTCCTGTATAATGTTACATAATTTTTCACAAGGGTGCCAAGACCACATGATGTAGAAAAGATAGTGTTGAGAAAACTGGATATCCACATGCAGAAGAATAAAGTTAGATACTTCAAGCATATACAAAAATGAACTGAAAATGAATTAAAGAAATAAATATCAGGCCTAAAACTACAAAACTCCTAGAAAAAAAATGCAGGGGAAGAACTTCATGATACTGTATTTGGCAGTGTTTTCTTGGATATAAATAGCACAGGCCAAAAAAAGTAAAACTAGACAAACAGAACTTAAAAACTTTGGTTATCAAAATAAGCAATAGATTGAAAAGACAACCTACCAAAAGAGGGAAAATATTTGCAAAATATATATCTGATAGGCAATAAAAACCAGAATAAAAACGAACATGTAACTCAACAACAACAAAATAACCTGATTTGAAAATGTGCAAAGGACTCGAGCAGAGATTTCTCCAAAGATAGACACCATTCCCGCAAGCACGTGCTGAGGGGCTCCACAGCACCCATCACTAAGGCAATGCAAATCAGAACCACGAGGAGAGAGCACCTCACACAAATTAGGGAGGCCACTACCAGGAAAAATAATCCAAAACTCCTAGAAAATAACAAGTATGGGCAAAGGTTGGGTGAAGTTGGAACCCCTGTCCACTGTTTGGGGGAGGGTAAAATGGTGCAGCCTCTATGGAAAACAGTACAAAGATTCCTCAATAAATAAAATGAAGGATTTTCACATATAAAAAGGGATTGAAAACGGGGACTTGCAGAGATATCTGCGTACCCATGTTGATTGCAGCATTTTTCACAATACCCATGAAGTGGAAGCAACCTGAATGTCCATCAATGCATGAATAAAGAAAGTGTGGTAAATGTAAACAAGGGAATATTACTCAGCCTTTAAAATGAATGGAACCCTGTTACATGTTACAACATGGATAAACCCTGAAGACATTATTTTAAGTAAAATAAACCAGTCCCATGAGAACAAGTCCTGAATAATTCCACTTAATTATGGAAAATAATTAAGTTATGGAAAATAATTAAACTCACAGAAGCAGAAAGTAAAATGTTGATTGCTGGTGGCTAGAAAAGGAGAATATTGGGAGTTGTTTAATGAGTATAGAGTTCTAGGTTTGCAAGGTGAAAAAAAGTGCTAGAAATCTGTTGTACAATGTGCTAGGAATCTGTTGTACAATATTTAGCACTAATAAACTCTACCTTTAAAAATGGCTAATATAGAAAGCTTTTACATGCTTACATCAAATATCTTTTGCTTTTTTTTTTTCTTTTTGAGACAGAGTCTCACTCTATCACTCAGGCTGGAGTGCAGTGGCATGATCTCAGCTCACTGCAACCTCCGCTTCCCGAAGTCAAGAGATTCTCCTGCCTCAGCCTCATGAGTAGCTGGGATTACAGAAGTGTGCCACTACACCCAGTTAATTTTTGTATTTTTAGTAGAGATGAGATTTCGCCCTATTAGTCAGGCTTGTCTTGAATGCCTGATGTAGGGTGATCCACTTGCCTCAGCCTCCCAAAGTGCTGGGATTATAGGCATGAGCCACCTCTCCAAGCCACATGGAAATATCTTAATGATTTATTGTTATAAAAAAGGAAGCTTAAGAACAGTGTGTATAGTGTTTCTACCTTTTAAATAAAAATGTAGACATTAAAAACATTTCTTAGTGATTGCTAGAATATGCAGAAAGCAACTTTGAAAGTTTACTCAAGAAACTAAACTTACTATTGACCTGGGAAAAGCACAGGGTATACAAGTGAGAACGTCAGAGATAGCAGAAGTGTGTAAGAGCAAGGAATTGCCTCTGGCTCACTATTCATTTACTTCAGTTTTAAATCATAAGAATGTAATTTATTTTTAAATCTTAAGAATGTAATTCTTTTTTAAATCAAAAAATTTTTAATTAGATCTTCTTTTCTTTTATGCCAGAGGATCAGTGGATTGGAGGTCCTAGCTGGACAGAAGTATTGCTTAGAAAGATAGAAGGTGTTGAGCAAACGTGGAACTTTTGTATTTAAAATTTAGATGAGGTTTAGTTATCGATGGCGACATCACCCAGAAATATGACCACAAGAGGTGGTGATTAGTTGGGCTGGAGGAAGTGACTGCGGACGGTGATGAGGCACAAGCCCGAGGGCCTGGTGTTGGCCCCGTCTTCCTCATCTTTACCTGTTGCAGCGATTGGTGGTGAGAACAGGAAGAAGCTAATTGTGCCTGACACCCTTGGAGGGTGAGGAGAAGCCCAGGCAGCCTGCCTGTGTCCACTGTGGAATGCAAAGCACTCAGTTCATCAAAGCTGGGGGTTGTCAGGGAGACTGGAAGAGAAAGAGTCCCCAAGCAGGAATAAAGAACCGAAGACCTTCTCCTCATCTGCAGAATGGAACTATTAAGATGATAAAATGGGCTAAATTATAAAAAGTGTCAAGAATAGGGAAAGATACAGAGCTGGTATATTGAGGTTCTCCAGAAAAGCAAAGCCAATAAGAAATCTTTGTCTACACTAATATCTATATCTATATCTACCTATGTGTATGCCTACCTCCATATCTACATCCATTTCTATTTCTACACCAATGCAGAGAAAGAGAGACAGGAGGAGCGAGAGGGAGGGAGAGATGGGTCAGGAGGAACTAGCTCCTGTGATTATGGAGGCCGAGAAATCCTGTGCCCGCCTCTGCAAGCTGGAGGCCCAGGGATGCTGGGGTTGAGATTGAGTTAGAATCTGAGGGCCTGAGACCAAGGGGAGCGGGGGAGCTGGGGGTGCAGCTCCTAGTCTGAGGGAAGGAGGAGATGAGATGGAATGATCCACTTGAAGAAGTAAGGCAGAACAAATGGGGGACAAATTTCTCCTTCCTTTGCCTTCAGTTCTCCTCCAGCTGTCAATGGATTGGATAGGGCCGGCCCACACTGGGGAGGGCAGTCTGCCTTACTGAGTCCAGGGATTCCATGCTGCTCTCATCCAGAAAAACCTCACAGGCACCTAGACATAAGGGTTAACCTGGGCATCCCTGCCCCTATTAGTACACACATGTTAACTCTCCCTGTGTTTCCTGTGGCAGAAGTGAGGGGCACGCCCAGGAGACCTGCCTGTGTCCCCTGCATGGGGGAGTCTCAGGCACTCACTTCAGCAAAGCTGGGGGTTTTCAGAGAGACTGGAAGATAAATAGTCCCCAAGTGGTAATAAAGAGCAGAAGACCTTTTCCCCTCAGTGACCATGTTCCGTCATCTGCAAAATGATAAAGCAGCCACCTCTGATAGGGCTGCAAGCAAACAGCGTCCTCTGGAATTGACAAATGCCAGTCAGAGCAGGAGGTACAAGCGCGGAGGAAGTGAGCAGACACAAGATTCTTGGCCCCATAGAAGCTTTGAGAGGTGGGAAAGGACAGTGGCTGCTGGAGCCGGGGAACGATGAGCACCCAGGTAGTGGCAGAGTCAGCCTGGACTTGTCCCCCTGCTGCCTGGGGGTCCACAGGAATGGGAGGCCTGCTGGGGCGGTGCTGAGGGTCTCTGGGCAATAATGACAGCATGACAACAATCATGATGGCTGTTGGCGTGTGTCGGCCCTGCTGCAGCTGCTTGTCAGGTCGTGTTGGACACCTGTGGTGGGGGTGACTGAGGAAGGGCTCGGGAGGAGAGGGCAGTTGCTGTGCAGTAGCTTAGTCCTGACAAGGTGGGTCCCATGGGGTCCTCCATGGATATCGAGTGGGCCATCGCTGATCGAACAGACAATTGACCTCAATAGGCTTCATGGAAGGAATGAGACCATAAAAGAGGATTTCTTCTCTCATCACTGAGGAAGTAGTAGAGTTGGTTTAGTTCTTGTTTCCCCTGTGGGGATAGACGCATGTTCCTCCTGGTGAAATAGCCAAGTCGTTTCACAGAATATGTGCTGGAGCTCTCCGTCTTCCACATGGGCTGATTTTAATGAAGAAGAAGAAAACATAATTCCAAATATTACAAACGAATGATTTATATATTAGGAAAGGATTTCTCTTGCCTTTTCTCGTGCAAGCTACATCTGTGATAAAAGCTGTATATAATTATTTTGTACTATTGCAGACATTGCAAGACTCATAAATTATTTTCTCAATGTTTCTTTATCTGCTGAAATACTGTGTTTCTTCTTTTAAGGAAAACCAGACTACTCTTTTCTACGCTGGTACATATAGGATCTGGAAAACCACCATAACCTCATTGCCAAAAGATGCAGCATAATTATAAAAGGGACGCTTTACTTGTTCACAATGCACAATTTCTAAACCTCAATAAATTACAGATTTTATTGGAACTTATATATTTAACATACCCATTAGTACTTGAATATATGATTGCATGATACCTGTTCCATTTTATTTTTATGGTAACTGAAGAAGTACATGGTTCACACATATTAATAAAATTAAGTAATGTTTGTAAGATGTTTATTTCAAAGCACTATGAATTCCATCCGCAAATAACCTCTTCGGAACACAGTAGACGGTAGTTTGGAGGAAGCATGGCGCCATTTGTTAATCTAAGAATACGTGTCTTTGTGGAACCTGAGTGGTCTGTCTCCCTTTAACAATCCTTTTTTGTTTTTTTAGAAGACAGAAACAACTGGTATTATCTTAGAAAAACGCCCAACCAGTATGAGGAGTTAGAAATATAAAGCTTATCTACATATCAATTTTTAAAAGTACAGTGTCAGCAACTCAATATTATGAGCAATTTCCTCCATTGCTTGAGTTTCCTCTACAAGTATAGCAGCTGATTTTTAAGAGTCCCATAAAGTTCAATGTGCTTGCATAACATTCCATAAATTGAATTATCTTTGCATCAGTGAATAAAGCACAGATTAGCTCGGGACAAAAGGTTGCAGAAGAATGAACCAAGTGGCCCAATGTCACACGCCACGGGCTCCGGCACCAGGGGCAGGTGCTCCCTCTCCACAGGCCCTGAGTGTGATGTAACAGAACGTAAAATACTGACCGAGCTTGCAAATGGTTGCAAAGATAAAATCTTGGAGGCAGGAGTCTACCATCTAATTTCAGTCTTCTCTTTGTGATGTGCAATAAAGAACATGTGTTTCAGCTCTGATGATTGTGAGCAGTTTTCAAGGTTGAGTGATAGGCGGTCACCTAGGCAGATGCCCATTCTGTTAGTGCAGACAATGAAAACCTAACTCAGAGTGCACCCTCACCACTGGTCAGTGGCCTTTGTGAATATTCACAGGACTGCATCTAACCAATATGCATCTGCCCCCCTTATGGGTAACTAAAGGGCATGTCATTTATAGTGAATGCAGAATCATTTTCATTTTTCTCCTTCAAGAAAGTCTGGTGGTTATGATAGTGCTTTGCCACTGAGCTGATGTTTATGAAAACAAACAAACACCTTGGGCAATAAGGAAATCACGTTACTGAGGGCCGTGGAAAAGTGCACAAGACACAGCTAGAGGCTGCTCAATGGGGTGATGCTTCAAGAATAGCTCAATTAGCAGGTAATGCAAGTTCTAAGTCATATAGAGACAATAAATCATAGATGCAGCTCACATAATAAAGCTCTCTTTTTAGATTTTTCTGTTCCATTTTTGGCATGGGAGTGACAAATAGAAATAATTATGTTGGTTAGAACCAAACTATCACCTAAAAAATAAATTCTGGAGATTGGCGTTAACATTTCACTGATAATACTCTTTTCATAAATTGTGGCATTCCTGTTAAATTATTCATACAGTGTTCTATGAGAACATATGACAATTTTTTAAAAATGTATTCTTCACAGCATCTTGCAATCAGTGAGAATGCCAATCCATGGGTTATTTTTCTGAATCTTGCCATCTGAATGTTCTGAATAAATTTTACTTTATTCAATAAGTTTCACTGTTGTTTCCAAGCATTTCTTTTATGATTTCTACAGCTTCCCTTCTATTGTATTACGCTTCTATTTTATTTTTTCCCAGCTTCTTGATTTCCCTTTATATCTGCCGTGTGCTTCACTTTACCATTTTTGCAATATATCATTTCAGCTTTGAAAAAAGATATTTCCTATTATCTGATCTTCCCTTGATGTACTTAACTTTGTGACACTCGTATTTCTCTGAGTGACCTTTCTGATATAATTCTTTGGTGCTACATCTTGAAAGTGCCTGCTGACAGATTTAGCGGGTGCCCTTTTAATTCCCATCCTGGAACCACCCTGCCTGTCTATAATGTGCTTTCTGCCAGCCCTGAATTGTCTGTGCAGCGCAACAATAACTCTCACACGTGCCACTCCCTAGTCACCTCACACATTTTTCTTTTTGGAATTGTCAGATGACTTTTTCATAGTTATTTGCCTAAAGAAATCTCAAGTCAATGTAATAGAAACATATAGACATCATCGCTAGCCCCATCTCAGGAGGGAGGACTGATGTATGCCTTGCAGAGAATCAGCTGACACCTGCAGTTTCAGGGGTGCGTCAGGGTCTGAGATGTCCACTCTCTTCCTTGTGTCTTTGGTCACTCACCCTCCTCACTCACCAAATTCTGGCTTGGCCTTTAAACTGGGAAGAGTTTCTGGTTGATTCCAGACCATATCCTCATTCTACCATGTTTATCCTAAATTGCAGTCCATCTTTTCCATGGTAATGGTAGCCCTGCCCTGCCACACCCACTTGATGCAGTATGGGAACCTGTCTGCCCACTATGTCACTGGATTGAAATGAACTGGACAGCACCAAATCCCAGGAAATGGTAGAAGTCAGTCAAGAGCTGCCCTCTTCCCCACAGTTTGAACTAATATCTCATTTTAATAGTTTCATGCTCTAGTCTATGCCATGATGTTTACTTTTTAAAATAAATTAACAGGACTTAGGAGGCTGAGGCAGAAGAATCACTTGAGCCCGGTAGTTAGAAGCTGCAGTTAGCTGGGATTGTGCCACTGTACTCCAGCATGGGCAAAAGAGGAGGACACTTTCTCTAAAAAAAATAAAGAAATATGTAAATTAAGATAAATTGTTTAATAAGTAAGAGATTATAAAGACCCTAGTATCATTCTGCAAACCGACTGTGCCATGTGCAGTGTGCTACGTACTGGTTTACAGTGGGAAATAGAATGAAGTTCTGCCCTCATGGAAATTGCTACTCTAATGCAGAAGAGTGATGAGCTACAGAAAAATCCATTGTCAGTATAATGGGTGTTGCCAGTAAAAAGGAATGCAAAGCCATGTGCATTAGACTTCTATTATCAATGCCTGAGGTAGAGCAGGGACCCGTTTTAGGGGTCAGCATTTCCCTCTCCACAAGCATAAAAACACAGGAAAATCTTGAATTCCTTCAAGAGGAATTCCAGGTACCTAACTGGTGGTGAGAAATGAATGAGTAAATGAGACTTCATAAACAAGAAGGTAGTAACAGCCTAAAACAACAGCCCAGGAAGGCAAAGTCCTGAGATGTTTGGTTCTCTGTAAATCCAAAGATAACAGCTTAACATACATCCTTGAGTTATATGGACCCCCACCAAAAGTATCTGCTGACTCGGAGACCTCAGATAAAGATGGATTGAGGACTGAGCTCTCACCACTGTTCTCTGTTCTAAATTTCTTCCTGAGAGGCCTGGAGAAAGTCATGCCCACAAGCCAGAGCTAACATTTTTCTCTGCTGACCCCACATTTTGAAGCAAAGCTTCTTTTCCTTAACTCACTGAAAATCAGGAAAGTGTCTACCTGTGACGTGGAAGACTCTGCTTGAAGATATCCTGCCTTTTAGGCCAAACCAATGTTTGGTATTGATTTGCGATTTTTGCCTGTAACGTCTGCTTTCTTGAAAATTTCCCATCGACTTTACAAACCCTTATTTGCCAGGCATGGGGTAGGTTAGGCCTTAAGCACGAGCTGCCTGGTTCTCCTTGTCCACTACCCTAAAAATAAACACCCTTCTTTCTACCACTCCAAACCTCGATGTGGGTGTTTGGCCTTCATGCGTTGGGTGAGCAAACCCCAGTTCAGTTTGGTAACATGACAGCGATTTCATTGAGCCAAAATCAAGGTGTCAGTAGGGCTGGGTTTCTTCTCTGACGCTCTAGAAGAGAATCTGTTTCTCGGCTTTTTGCAAAGGGCAATCATATCCCTTGCCTCATGGCTCTTTCCTCCATCTCTAAGACTAGCAACAGCAAACTAAGCATTTCTCACATCATGTGGCTATGCCTTTCTCTTCCACTTTTTAGGGCCCTGTGATTACCCTAGACCACCTGGCTCATGGGGAACCCTCAGGTGACAGGAAGACATGGGGGAGCTGTAAGTAGACGGAACTACAATGAGAGCTGTATTGTTTAGATGACTGTTCAGAATTAGCATAAGCAACAGAGGTGATGGGTTGGGACTGGGACAGTGGCAGCAGAGAGCTGGTAGGGGACGTTTCTCAGAAGGCAAGAGATAATGAGGCACCTGCTGAATGTGTGAATTTCCATATTTTGTTTCTATTTATTCATCCAAAATTATTCTTCTAGTTACTTCAGTGGTAACTGCAGCATAACTTCTGCTAGGAAGATGGTAGTATTTTAATCTTGAGGGTTTGGTGTTTAGAAGTTGGTAACAAAAATGCCACCACAGATTGGGGGAATACAGTTGGGAACAAAAGCCCTGGAGAAGCAGATCAACCGTTTAAATTGCTTCTTATATAAACCAAGATTATCTTTAAAAAATTGTAAAAAAAAATAGTTCATGATTTTGAATGTACCATATTAGACATCTGATTCTCCATTTTTGTTTCACTCCATCATGATTTTCTTCAAAATGCAGCTCCAGCCAATGTGGTTCACGCTGGTGCAGGACAGGCTTTAATGAACGTCAGACGAAACTCCTGCCACCTCCAAAATTCAGTGGATGCCTGCATGAGTCGGGGTGAAATGGCATCCTGAACCTTTCACATGATATTCATCCCAGGTCAGCATACTGTAATGTATTGAATAGTTTAGCTTGAGGAGAACCTTATGTGTATATTCATTAAATTATTCGCAATACATGTATTAAAAGAGATCACTTCCTGAAGTTTGAAGTAGTTTTAGCCATTTTTATATAATAGTATAGTAAATATAGGAATGTATTCAAGTGAGTATACAAGTTTCACATATCACCATACTGCCAAGCTAAGCAATGAGAGCTATATAAATCAAATTGCATGCGATTTTGCAATATTGCTCCAAAGTCATTATTTAGGTAAAGGTCAAAATAATGAAATGAAAAAAAAAAATGTCTTTACGTTGATGAAGTGGATTTAACTTTAATTCCTGCGCAGATGGCATCTCAAGGCCATGGACTTTTCTTCCTGCCTGTCCTACATTAGTGGAAATCGTGTCCACCTGGGTAACTATGTCCATGATCTGTGTTTTATGAATATGACTACGCTCACCCTCTTTTGGCTCCTGAGCATGTGCTGGCTTGTTGACTGCTTTGTTGTTTACTTTATCAGCACATGGAGCATGCACAGTTAGTATATATTATTTAACAGAAAAACACATTTTCTGGTCCCAAGGAAGGTGCTGTGTTATCTCTGACATGAAGTTATACTTCTCCATTCATGACCCAAAGTTTCTTTGGAAGGAAAGGAGATTGTGATTTATAAATGGACTTCATCATGGAAAGAAAATATAATTAAAGTTGTTACAATCATGAATGAAAACAAAATGTGTGAACATAAATTTATACTGAAAGTCATGAACAAGTGCAAATCTGAGGAACTGCAGGGGGCTTTGAAAAATATAAAGACGGACAAGAGAAGTTTCTTTACACAATGGTTAGCAAATTTATAGAACTTAGCATATTTAAAGAACCTCATGAGTGTCATTAAACTATATTATGCAAGTAGGTTTAAGTAGACTGTCTAATAGTGTCAAGGATGGAGAACTATAATAACTGTAAAGAATGACCACAGATGTTTTAAGCAATGGCAAAGTCAGGGAACATAATTTTTAAGATAGTGGAAGATAATTACACTAAGTGCCAAAAGAAATGAGATTCTTTGTGTTAAGTACTGCAAGTTGGACCCCAACGCACATTTAATAGTTTCACAAGGAGAGTACGCTCTCCTTTCAGATATATTACAGGATCATAGGCTGAAATATAATGACAGACTTGTGTGCTTGGGAGAAGCTGGATTTTGCTTAGAAAAAAGTGAAAAGGCATTGTAAAAAGCTCTCTAAGAAATATTTATGAAATTGGAGAGGACATCATTTGTAAGTTTTGTGGTTTTAAGCTAACATGTACATCTGATGATTCATTATGAATTAAATTTTGCATGTGGTATTGATATAGAATTTTTCTTTTGTTTTTCTGTTTTTTATTTTTTTTCTTTCACATGAAAACCCGGTTGTCCCAGCACCATTTGTTGAAAGATTATCCTTACTCTGTTGATTTACCTTTGTACTTTTGTGAAAACTCAGTTGTCATATATGTGGATCTGTTTTTGCTCTGTACTTTGAGCCATTGTTCTGTCTATGTTTATGTCAATACCACACTATCTTGATAACTATCGTTTTGTAGTAAATCCTGATGGATAATAATATTAGCATGTTGTTTTTAATTGCCTGTTTTGAGGCATTAGTTGAGATAAAAAATATTGTTCTAGGAAGAACCTATAGCAACGTCACATCTCTCAGACGAGGTATTGGTAAATTTTGTCTATGTCAATTATATGGATCTTCTTAAGGAGAAAGTATTTTATTTCTTTAATTTGGGGGATTTTTTTGGTGTTTATTTCATGTTTGTCCGCTCTGTCCTCTATTATTTTCTTTTGTTGCCACATATTTGTTCTTCCTTAACAAGAAAGCTGAAGTTATTGACATGAGATTTTTTTTTTGCTTTCTAATTGAGACATCCATTACTATAAATCTCACTACTCCTCCTGCCATATAGCACTTTAGCTGCCTACCAGAAGTTTGAATTTGTTCATGTTTTTTCTTTAGACCAGAAACCTTTCTAATTTCTTAATTTTTAATGTATCCTTTGATACATGTATTCTTTAGAAGTAGGTTATTAGTTTCTAAATACTTAGAATTTTCTAGAGATGTTCCTATTAGTAACTTCTAATTGAACCATGATAGTAAGAGAAAATGCTTTGTGTGAATTGAATTATTTTACATTAATTGAGATTTTTTGTTTTGATTCAAAATGTGCTCTATTTTGGTAAATGTTTCCTCTGCACTTGAACAAAATGTGTATTCTTCTGTTGAATGGGATGTTCTAGAAATGTCATTTAATGTTGGCTGATAATATTGTTTAAATATTTTGTATCCTTAACAATTTCCTCTCTACCTGTTCCACAAATCATTGAGAGGGAGTATTAAAGTATTGGACTACAATTGTTGGTTTTATTATTTTTTTCCCCATGGTTCTATAATTTTTTTTTTCATATATCTGGAAACTCTGTTATTAAGTTCATAAAACTTAAAGAGTGTTAAGTCCTCTTGATAAACTGATTCTTTAATAATTGATAATGACTTTATTTAGAATGCTATTATTTCCTCTAATATATATATTTATTATCTGATTTTTTTTAGTAAAGTCATTACAGTTTCTTTTGATTAGTGTTATCGTGACATATCTTTTTTAGATCTTTTGTTTTTTAAATCTATTTTGGTATTTATATTTAATTGTGTTTAATATAGATAAAATATAGTTTGCCTCTATTTTTAAAATCTTTTTCCTGCTTCTTAATTTGGGTGTTTATAACATTTTTATTTGATTAAATTTTGAAATTGTTAGATTTAAATTTATTATCTTGCTGTTTGTTTTCTAATTGTTTTCTCTGTTCTTTAAATAATAAGAAAATAAGCTATTTATGTAGTTCCCATTTCCAGTGCTCTCCATTCCACTGTCTATAATCACATTTTTCAAGTAACATCTTTCTTCTCTGAAAAAAGATGTAAGATTTTTTTTAGTGCAGATCTGCTTCTTGTCAATTGTATGTGTAAAAAAGCTCCATGTATGTATGAAAATCTTTATTTCATCTGTGTTTTAGTATTTTATGTTGCAAGTTTTTGTGATTTTTTTTCATTGTGCTTGAATATATTATGTGGGAAGCTTTTCTTTTGAATCGTTTTCAATGAGAAAATTGTGGTTATTTCTATCTTTGTTCCTTTGTACATACTGTGTCTTTTTCTTTGCCGGCTTATAGGATCTGTGTGTTGTGGTAGATTTGAGTGCTTTGAGTATGACATACCAAATGTATAGTTCTTTTGCTTTTGTGTTTTATGTTTCTTATGTTTGGGATTTGTTGCATTTATTGGATCTGTTTATTGCTCCATTCCACAAATTTGAGAATTTTCAGACATGATTTCTTCAATCAGCTTTTGCTGCAATCCCTCCATCATCAGGAAGTCCATGTACATGCGCATGAATCCATTTCAAGTTTTCCCACAGATCACTGATGCTCTGCTCATTTTTAATTCTCTTTTCTATTTATCTTCTATTTTGCATAGTTTATTTTGCAATGTCTTTAAGTTTACAAATATTTTCTTCTGCAATGTCTACACTAAAATTGATCTCATTCACTGAATTTTTTACTTTATATATGGAGTGTTCACTTATTGAAGTTCAATTTGAATCTCCTAAATAGCTTCTAAGTTTTCATTGAACTTTCTGAAAATATGTAGTACAATTTGAAAAAAAAATCCCTCTTCTAATTTTGATATCTGTGTATTTTGAATATTTTTTCTCTGTATAATGACTTATATTTTTTTCTGCTTTTTAAGAGGCCTGGTAATATTTTATTGCATTCTTGACATTGTGAATTCTATCTTTTGGCTGCTGGATATTTTTATATTAGTATAAATATTTTTGATCTTTTTTCATGGGGCACTGTTATGTTACCCCAAAACAGTCTGATCCTTCAAGCCTTGCTTTTAAAGTTTATGAGGTGGAAGAGGAGCAGTGATTGGTTCATGGCGAGCTATTCTTCTCTCTTCAGATGAGACCTTCATGACTGTTCTCCTCCATACTCCTGGGTCGTGGTGAAAACCTATTCTATCCCAGCCTTGGGCGAGTAGCAAACACTGATACTTTTTGTTCTGTCTGGTGGTTTCTTCACTTACGTGTTCTGATCAAGCCTTAGCTGAGTACACTGAAGGAATCCTCTGCAGTTCTCTAGAGGAATCTCTTTATATACTTCTCTCCCCTTTGCCACCCTGTTCTGCAAAACTCTAACCACGTTTATCCCCCTGGGTGCTCTGTTGTACCTCTTTAACTCACAGATTCCCCTGGACTCCATTCAGCCTCCCTGACCCTGCCTGCTGGTTTAAACTCTCTAAAGGTACTAAGCTAGGGCAATCACAGGGCTTACCAGGTTCATTTTCCGTATATCAGGGTTCTTTGCTGTGTGTCCAGCATCTTGATATCTAGTACATTGCATAGTTCATGAGTTTTTCAGTGTTGCAACCAGTGGATAACCCTGGTTTCTGATACTCCATCTTGTTTCCCAGTGAATTCCCTAGAATAAGAATACTTTATGACCCAAATCTTGCCATTATAGTTGGCTAATTAATTTCAATTAGAAAGTGCCAAAAATAACAGATAAATATATTTTTATCATATAGTCTAATAGTGGGATATGTAAAATTCCTGAAAGTGGCTGAAAATTTCAAACACCTGGAATATATCTCAAAATAATAAAAGCTATTTACGACAAACTCACAGCCAATATCATACTGAATAGGCAAAAACTGGAAGCATTCCCATTGAAATATGGCACTAGACAAGGATGCCATCTCTCACTACTCTTATTCAATATAGTATTGGAAGTTCTGGCCAGAGCAATCAGGCAAGAAAAAGAAATAAAGGGTATTCAATTAGAAAAGGAGGAAATCAAATTGTCTCTATTTGCAGATGACATGATTGTATATTTAGAAGACCCCATCGTCTCAGCCCAAAATCTCCTGAAACTGACAAGCAATTGCAGCAAAGTCTCAGGATACAAAATCAATGTGCAAAATCAATGTGCAAGCGTTCCTATACACCAATAACAGACTAACAGAGAGCCAAATCAAGAACAAACCATTCACAATTGCTACAAAGAGAATAAAATACCTAGGAATACAACTAAAAAAGGATGTAAAGGACTTCTTCAAGAAGAACTATAAACCACTGCTCAAGGAAATTAGAGAGGACACAAACAGATGGAAAAACATTCCATGCTCATGGTTAGGAAGAATTAATATCGTAAAAATGGTCACACTGCACTAAGTAATTCATAGATTCCATGTTACCCCCATCAAGCTACCAATGACCTTCTTCACAGAACGGGAAAAAAACACCTTAAACTTCATATGGAACCAAAAGAGAGCCTGCATAGCCAAGTCAATTCCAAGCAAAAAGAACAAACTTGGAGGCATCAAGCTACCTGACTTCAAACTATACTACAAGGCCACAGTAATCAAAACAGCATGGTACTGGTACCAAAACAGAGATATAGACCAATGGAACTGAACAGAGGCCCCGGAGACAATGCCACACATCTACAACCATCTAATCTTTGAAAAACCTGACAAAAACAAGCAATGGGGAAACAATTCCCTGTTTAATAAATGGTATTGGGAAAACTGGCTAGCTATGTGGAGAAAACAGAAAGTGGATCCCTTCCTGACACCTTACACTAAAACTAACTCCAGATGGATTAAAGACTTAAACATAAGACCTAACGCCATAAAAACCCTAGAAGAAAACCTAGGCAAAACCATTCAGGACATACGCATAGGCAAGGACCTCATGATTAAAACACCAGAAGCATTGGCAACAAAAGCCAAAATAGACAAATGGGACCTAATTAAACTCCAGAGCTTCTGTTCAGCAAAAGAAACAATCATTAGAGTGAACCAGCAACCAACAGAATGGGAAAAATTTTTTGCAATCTATCCGTCTGACAAAGGACTTATATCCAAAATCTACAAAGAACTAAAACAGATTCACAAGAAAAAAACAAACTCAAAAATAGGCAAAGGATATGAACAGACAATTTTCAAAAGAAGACATATATGAGGCCAAAAAACGTATGAAAAAATGCTCACCATCACTGGTCATTAGAGAAATGCAATCAAAACTACATTGAGATACCATTTCATGCTAGTTAGAATGGTGATCATTAAAAAATCTGGAGACAACAGATGCTAGAGAGGATGTGGAGAAACAGGAACACTTTTACACTGTTGGTGGGAGTGTCAATTAGTTCAACCATTGTGGAAGCCAGTGTGGCAATTCCTCAAGGACCTAGAAATAGAAATTCCACTTGACCCAGGAATCCCATTACTGGGTATATAACTAAAGGATTATAAATCATTCTATTATAAGGACACATGCACACGTATGCTCACTGCAGCACTGTTTACAATAGCAAAGACTTGGAACCAACCCCAATGCCCATTGATGATAGACTGGACAGGGAAAATGTGGCACATATACACCATGGAATACTATGCAGCAATAAAAAACGATGAGTTCGTGTCCTTTGTAGGGACATGGATGAACCTGGAAACCATCATTCTCAGAAAACTGACAGAGAAACAAAAAATCAAGCACCGCATGTTCTCACTCATAGGTGGGTGTTGAACAATGAGAAAACATGGACACAGGGAGGGGAGCATCACACACTGAGGTCTGTTGGGGGGGACTGGGGAGGGACAGTGGTGGGTAGGGAGTTGGGAAGGGATAACATGGGGAGAAATGCCAGATACAGGTGATGGAGATGGAAGCAGCAAACCACATTGCCATGTATGTACCTATGCAACAATCCTGCATGTTCTTTACATGTACCCCAGAATCTGAAATGCAATTATATATATATATACATAAAAGAAATTACACCAAAATAAATGGGGTACCACCTTCATTGTTAATTTCTTAGAAATACATTATGTTGGAGAACTCCCCCACAGACCTGCTAAAAAATTGCGTGTACCAACTGACTGGCAAACAAATGGAATTATACCTATGTATTTGATTAGTCTGTGAATTATGGAAGGTCCTTTGCAGATAAAAAAGGACAAGATATATTTTGTTTATGAAGTAAATTTATTAGGATTTTAAAGTATTAATAAATACCATATCTTCAATATCAGCATTTTTTTTCCTTTTTAAGTTTGCATAATATGTGACAACATGAACAACAGAAAGACTCCTGACTTGTTAGCTCTGGGTTTTAAAGGAGGTTTTAATATTCTCAAAAGGCCTCTTTTAGATCTTAAATTCTAAAATTCTATGATTCTTCATTCTCTGTTCCTGTGTCATAGCATAATCATTTGACATGACATTTCATAGGCAAAAATGTCTTGTAAATACTTGTAACACTAAACTAATGTTTTCAAAAGTAAAAGTCAGTCCCACCCCAAGGGCATTTATTTAAAAACAAATGAAAATAGTTATATCAATCAGATACATATAAGATATATGCGGTCATACATATTTATGTATGCATGAATTTAAATGTTTTTGGAAGAATATACATCAAAATGTTACTATTTCTAGGTAATGTTGTTGCTAGGTATAGCTATACAAAATTGATTCTCTTCTTTATACTTTTCAATAATGTCTAAATATTTCCCAATACAATTGTAAATTGTACAAGTAAAAAAAAAAAAACACATTTCCATTAAAAAATATTATAATGTCAGAAGCATTTTCACCAGAGCAACTCCATCTTGGATAGGGGCTAGATAAAAATAAGACTGAGACCTACTGTGCTGCATTCCCAGGAGGTTAGACATTCTAACAGAATGAGATAAGTCAGCCCAAGTTACAGGTGACAAAGACCGTGCTGATAAAACAAGTTGTAATAAAGAAGCTGGCCAAAACCCACCAAAACCAAGATGGCGATGAGAGTAACCTCTGATCATCCTCACTGCTCATTATACACTAATTATAATGCATTAGCATACTGAAAGACAATTCTGCCAAAGCCATGACAGTTTACAAATGCCATGGCAACATCAGAAAGTTACACTATGTGGTCTAAAAAGGGAAGGAAACTTCAATTTTGGGAATTGCCCACCCCTTTCCAGGAAAATTTATGAAGAATCCACCCCTTGTTTAGCATACAATCAAAAAGTAACAATAAGCATAAGCCGCTGAACAGCCATGCCACTGCTCTGCCTATAGAGTAGCCTTATTCCCTTACTTTCTTAATAAACTTGCTTTCATATTATCTATGGATTTGCCTCCAATTCTCTCTGGCACAAAATCTAATCAATTCATTCATTTGACCTCACTTCTGGATGCCAGACAAGAGCTCAGGAGCCATGAGTACCAAACAAAAGGCTGTCATACTGGCCCTTTGCCTTCACTGGCAGAGAAACGCCGCCTCGCGAGAAAGCGTGTAAGTCCCACTGAGCTGTTAACATCTAAGCCATCCATGGATGGCAGAGCTAAAAGAGCACTGTATCACATCCCCTGGGGCTTTGGGAGTTGCAGGCACCCCACCTGGATGCTGCCACGGAGCCTGCACGGAGTTTGCTCTGCCAGCGCCCAAAGGTGCTCACTACGGTTCCTGCACCCACTCACCTGCGTGCTCCCTCCCATAAGGGGTGGAATGCAGCTGGTCCAAGTGAGTAGAGTTTGTTCTCCCTGGTGCCGCTGGTGCTGAAGTGGCTGGTGGACTCCAGCGCTCATGCACCCCAGTTCCCACAAGGAGTTGAGATCTGCAGGCTGAGTAAATGTGGCACCACTGTTGCGAGTCCCATGAGGGGTCAGGGAAATACCTTGCTTTGAAAGCAGAAACATCTGCATGGAACTTTCCCTAACAAAACTGGCAACTGGCCGGTTTGGGTAAGGCAAATCCTCTCCCTGCTATTCTGCATCGTATGAGGCTTTTTCTGAGTAACTCCCAAGTTCAAGGACAGTTCCTCTTTACTATAATCACTAAGAATACTTTTTCTAGACCCTACTCCCTGTCATATTTAGTGTCATGGCCTCTGGCATGATGAACATTAGTTACTGAATGTCATATGCCTAAAGAAAACAAGGAACAAGTTAAGCCACCTAGATCCTAAGAAAGACTTTTCAGAAACAATTGTGTCTAACAGTCAAGAAAGAAAATACAGAAATAGAAGTGGCACAATATTGCTCAAAATCTTCAGTAGTTTCTTGTTAGTTTCAGGATAAAATTCTGACAGCATTATCAAAATAGGAGGCAAACGAGGAAGTGAAGTAAACCAGACATGTGTGTTTTGAAAAAACTTTCCCAAATGATTCCAATATATTAGTGCCCATTACTCTGAAGCATTTTTGAGATAGATAACATCATCTCTAT
This sequence comes from Cacajao melanocephalus, assembly GCA_963573385.1. Classification (NCBI taxonomy): domain Eukaryota; kingdom Metazoa; phylum Chordata; class Mammalia; order Primates; family Pitheciidae; genus Cacajao; species Cacajao melanocephalus. The sequence continues at coordinate 94,124 of CAUYLG010053188.1, forward strand.
ATACTGAATAGATAATATATATACCTCAAAGGTCAATTTGTATTAGGTGTAGAAATGTGAGAAGCACAATGGTCAAGCCATTATGCTACCCAAAAAGATGAACAAGTATGAATATATAATCAGCAGTAAACATTAAGAAAAAAACTGAGTTCAAAGTAGGGGACATCACTTTCTAACTATATATTTTTTTCTAGTCATAATTAGCTCAGGGTTTCTCAGACTTGAGTTTTTAATGTAAAAATAATTATTATTGTACCAATGTTGCTTTAAATACTCATATTTAATGCCATATAAATACATACTAACAATATTAGATACAAACTATTATACATATAGTTCATTTATAACTATTAAATTAATATCAATTCACAAATTAAATATATTAAAAAACTACAAAAACACTGACATTGAAATTAATAACATTAATTTCATAAGCTAGATGATGTGGTTTAGCTGAAATGGTATTGATGTTGTATGCAAAAATATCAAGTTCAGATATATATTTAATTATTTTCTAAATTTTTGTTTCAATAATAGAGTATTCCTATGCAAGACTCCCAGAGTAACAACATGCCACACGGAGTAACCGAAGATCTTATGCCACTACAAATATAGACAGAATGCTGGATAAAATATAGACCACAAATATTAAATACATATCAAAACTAAAAAGAAAAAAAGTAGAAATCCTCAGGCATAAGAAAAAATGGAGATAACTCAAATCATAACAATAAGCATAGAAGCTATGAATTCAGTGGTAAAAGAAAGTATCAGGTCCAAATATATACACTCCTAAAGCCTTGAGATCACAATTTTAATGCTAAGCAGGAACAGAGGCAGGGTCTGAAAATAAAACTCCTTTCACTGAAACATGAAAGGTTCCTATTCATGAAATAGGACTTAAAGTAAAACTAAAACTAAAACCAAAAAAAAAAAAACCTTCAGCATTCAGCCCAAGGCAGTAGCAAGAATTTTATCTCTAATGAGTGCTGTGAGTAGAAAAGATAAGTGTTGCTACAAGAATCCCAAACCAAAATATTAACAAAAAAACTGGCCTCACAACAGTGGAACTCCTGGGTCATTCGAGCTCAGTAGGTGAAGGGGCATCCGCCATTGCTGAGGCTTGAGTAGGCAGTTTCAACCCCACAGTGTAAGCAAGCTGTTGGGAAACCCGAACTGGATGGAGCCCAACGCAGACAACTGCAAGCACTGTCGCACTAGATGTCTTCGCTGAGCATTGCATCTCTGAAAAAAGATGTAGCCCAACAGGGACTTATAAATAAAGCCCCCACCTTCCTGGGACAGAACACCTGAGAAAAGCGGCAGTAGTGGGTACAGCTTTAGCAGACCTAAATGTCCCTGCTGGTAGCTCTGAAGAGAGCAGCAGATTTCCCAAAACAGCGTTTGAGCTCTGATAAGGGGCAGAATGCCTCCTCAAGTGGCTCCCTGACCCCCATGAATCCTGACTGAAAGATACCTCTCAGTAGGGGCCAACAGACACCTCATAGAGGAGAGCTCTGGCTGGCATTTGGCGGGTACCTCTCTGGGATGAAGCTACCAGAGGAAGGAACAGGCAGCAATCTTTGCTGTTCTACAGTCTCCACTGGTGATTCCCAGGCAAGCACAGTTTGGAGTGGACCTCCAGCAAACTCCAGCAGACTTGCGGCAGAGGAGCCTGACTGTTAGAAGGAAAACTAACAAACAGAAAGAAATAGTTTCAACAAAAAGGATGTCCACTCAGAGACCCCTTCCAAGGTCACCGACCTCAAAGACCAAAGGAAAATAAATCCACGAAGATGGGAAGAAACCAGTGCAAAAAGGCTGAAAACTCCAAAAACCAGAACACTTCTCCTTTAAGGGATCACAGCTCCTTACCAGCAAGGGAACAAAACTGGACACAGAATGAGTTTGACAAATCCACAGAAGCAGACTTCAGAAGGTGGGTAATAACAAACTTCTCCAAGCTAAAGGAGCATGTTCTAACCCAATGCAAAGAAGCTAAGAACCTTGAAAAAAGGTTAGATGAAATGCTAACTAGAATAACCAGTTTAAAGAAGAATATAAACAACCTGATGGAGATGAAAAACACAGCACGAGAACTTTGTGAAGCATACACAAGTTTCAATAGCTAAATCAATCAAATGGAAGAAAGGATATCAGAGACTGAATATCAACTCAATGAAATAATGCAAGAAGACAAGATTAGAGAAGAAAGAGTGAAAAGAAATGAAAGCCTCCAAGAAATACGGGACTACATGAAAAGACCAAATCTACGTCTAATCGGTATACCTAAAAGTGAAGGGAAGAATGAAACCAAGTTGGAAAACACTCTTCAGGATACTATCCAGAAGAACTTCCCCAACCTAGCAAGGCAGGCCAACATTCAAATTCAGGAAATACAGAGAACACTACAAAGATCCTCCTTGAGAAGAACAACCCCAAGACACATAATCGTCAGATTCACCAAGGTTGAAATGAAGGAAAAATATGCTAAGGACAGCGAGAGAGAAAGGTTGGGTTACCCACAAAGGGAAGCAGATCTTTTGGCAGAAACCCTACAAGCCAGAAGAGAGTGGGGAGCAATACTCAACATTCTTAAAGAAAAGAATTTTCAACCCAGAATTTCATATCCAACCAAAGTAAGCTTCATAAGCATAAGAGAAATAAAATACTTATGAATAAGCAAATGCTGAGAGATTTTGTCACCACCAAGCCTGCCCTAAAAGAGCTCCTGAAGGAAGCACCAAACACGGAAAGGAACAACGGGTACCAGTCACTGCAAAAATATACCAAATTGGCTGGGCGCAGTGGTTCATGCCTGTAATCCCAGCACTTTGGGAGGCCAAGCCAGCGGATCACGAGGTCAAGAGATCGAGACCATCCTGGCCAACATGGTGAAACTCCATCTCTATTAAAAAATACAAAAATTAGCTGGGCGTGGTGGTGTGCACCTGTGGTCCCAGCTACTAGGGAGGCTGAAGCAGGAGAATTGCTTGAACCCAGGAGGTGGAGACTGCAATGAGCCAAGATTGCGCCACTGTACTCCAGCCTGGCACCTGGTGGCAGAGGAAGACTGTGTCTCAAAAAAAAAAAAAAAATTATACCAAATTGTAAAGACTATTGACACTAGGAAGAAACTACATCAACTAACAGGCAAAATAACCAGCTAGCATCATAATGGCAGGATCAAATTCACACATAACAATATTAACTTTAAATATAAATGGGCTAAATGTCCCAATTAAAAGACACATACTGGCAAATTGGATAAAGAGTCAAGACCCATTGGTGTGCTGTATTCAGGAGACCCATTTCATGTGCAAAGACACACATAGGCTAAAAGTAAAGGGATAAAAGAAGATTTACCAAGCAAATGAAGAGCAAAAAAAAAAGCAGGGGTTTCAATCCTAGTCTCTGACAAAACAGACTTTAAACCAACAAAGATCAAAAGAGACAAAGAAGGGCATTACATAATGATAAAAGGATCAAAGCAACAAGAAGAGCTAACTATCCTAAGTATATGTGCACCCAATGCAGGAGCACCCAGATTTATAAAGCAAGTTCTCAGAGACCTACAAAGAGACTTAGACTCCCACACAATCATAGTGGGAGACTTTAACACCCCAGTGTCAATATTAGACAGATCAATGAAACAGAAAATTACCAAGGGTATCCAGGACTTGAACTCAGCTCTGGACCAAGTGGACCTAACACACATCTATAGAACCCTCCACCCCAAATCAACAGAATATACATTCTTCTCAAAACCACACTGCACTTATTCTAAAACTGACCACATAATTAGAAGTAAAACACTCCTAAGCAAATGCAAAAGAGTGGAAATCATAACAAACAGTCTGTCAGACCACAGTGCAATTAAGTTAGACCTCAGGTTAAGAACCCCACTCAAAACCACACAACTACCTAGAAACTGAACAACCTGCTCCTCAGTGACTGCTGGATAAATAACAAAATGAAGACAGAAATAAAGATGTTCTTTGAAACAAGTGAGAACAAAGACACAATGTACCAGAATCTCTGGGACACATTTAAAGCAGTGTGTAGAGGGGAAATTTATAGCACTAAATACCCAACATAGAAAGCAGAAAAGATCTAAAATCAACACCCCAATGTCACAATTAAAAGAACTAGAGAAGCAAGAACAAACAAATTCAAAAGCCAGTAAAAGACAAGAAATAACTAACATCAGAGCAGAACTAAAGGAGATAGAGACACACAGAAAAAAAAACTTAAAAAATCAATAAATCCAAGAGCTGGTTTTTTGAAAAGATCAACAAACCAGATAGACCACTAAGCTAGACCAATAAAAAAGAAAAGAGAGAAGAATCAAATAGATGCAATAAAAATGATGACGGTGATATTACCACCAATCCCATAGAAATACAAACTACATCAAAGAATACTATAAACATCTCTATGCAAATAAAACAGAAAATCTATAAGAAATGAATAAATTTCTGGACACTTACACCCTCCCAAAACTAAACCAGGAGGAAGTTGAATCCCTGAATAGACCAATGACAAGGTCTAAAATTGAGACAGCAAATAATAGCCTACAAACCAAAAAAAAAGTCCAAGACCAGATGGTTTCATAGCTGAATTCTACCAGAAGTACAAACAGGAGCTGGTACCATTCCTTCTGAAACTATTTCAAACAACAGAAAAAGAGGGATTCCTCCCTAGCTCATTTTATGAGGCCAACATCATCCTGATACCAAAACCTGGCAGATACAACCAAAAGAGAAAATTTCAGGCCAATATCCCTAATTAACATTGATGTGAAAATCTTCAATAAAATACTGGCAAACTGAATCGAACAGCACATCACGATCAAGTAGGCTTCATCCTGAGGATGCAAGGCTAGTTCAACATTCACGAATCAATAAACATAATTGATAACATAAACAGATCCAAAGAGAAAAACCACATGATTATCTCAACAGATGCAGAGAAGGCCTTCAATAACATTCAACACCACTTCATGCTAAAAACTCTCAATAAACTAGGTATCAATGGAATATATCTCAAAATAATAAGAGCTATTTATGATAAACTCACAGCCAATATCATACTGAATGGGCAAAAACTGGAAGCATTCCCTTTGAAAACCAGCACAAGACAAGGATGCCCTCTCTCACCACTCCTACTCAACACAGTATTGGAAGTTCTAGCCAGGGCAATCAGGAAAGAGAAAGAAATAAAAGATATTCAAATAGGTAAAGATGAAGTCAAATTGTCTCTATTTTCAGATGACATGACTGTATATTTAGAAGACACCATCGTCTCAGCCCAAAATCTCCTGAAACTGATAAGCAACTTCAGCAAAGTCTTGGGATACAAAATCAATGTGCAAAAATTACAAGCATTCCTATACACCAATAAAAGACAAACAGAGAGCCAAATTATGAATGAACTCCCATTCACAATTGCTACAAAGAGAATTAAACACCTAGGGATACAACTTACAAGGAACGTGAAGGACCTTTTTAAGGAAAACTATAAACCACTGCTCTAGGAAATAAGAGAGGACACAAACAGATGGAAGAACATTCCATGCTCATGGTTAGGAAGAATCAATATCGTGAAAATGGCCATACTGCCAAAAGTAATCTACAAATTCAGTGCTATCCCCATCAAGCTACCACTGACTTTCTTCACAGAATTGGGAAAAAAAAGAAAATCTTAAATTTAAATTTCATATGGAACCAAAAAAGAGCCCACATAGCCAAGACAATTCTAAGCAAAAAAAAAAAAAAAAAAGCTGGAGGCATCACACTACCTGACTCCTGACTTCAATACTACAAGGCTACAGTAACCAAAACAGCATGGTACTGGTACCAAAACATACATAGACCAATGAAACAGAACAGAAGCCTCAGAAATAATGCCACACACCTACAACCATCTGATCTTTGACAAACCTGACAAAAACAAGCAATGGGGAAAGAATTGCCTATTTAATAAACAGTGTTGGGAAAACTGGCTAGCCATATGTAGAAAGCTGAAACTGGATCCCTTCCTTACAACTTAGACAAAAATTTACTCAAGAAGAATTAAAGATTTAAATGTAAGACATAACACCATAAAAACCCAGAAGACAACCTAGGCGATACCATTCAGGACACAGGCATAGGCAAAGACTTCATGACTGAAACACTGAAAGAAACGGCAACAAAAGCCAAAATAGACAAACGGGGTCTAATTAAACTAAAGAGCTTTTGCACAGCAAAAGAAACTATCATCAGAGTGAACAGGCAACCTACAGAATGGGAAAAAAAATTTTGCAGTCTACCCATTTGACAAAGGGCTAATATTCAGAATCTACAAAGAACTTAAACAAATTTTCAGGAAAAAAACAATCCCATCAAAAAGTAGGCAAAGGATATGAACAGACACTTCTCAAAAGGAGACATTTATGCAGCCAACAAACATGAGAAAAGCTCATCATCACTGATCATTAGAGAAATGCAAATTAAAACCACATTGAGATACCATCTCACACCAGCTAGAATGGCGATTATTAAAGTCAGGAGACATCAGATGCTGGTGAGGATGTCAGGAAATAGGAACACTTTTACACTGTTGGTGGGAGTGTAAATTAGTTCAACCATATTGCAAGACAATGTGGCAATTCCTCAAGGATCTAGAAGTAGAAATACAGTTTGACCCAACAATCCCATTACTGGGTACATACCCAAAGAATTATAAATTGTTCTATTATAAAGACACATGCACACATGTATTTACTGCAGCACTGTTCACAATAGCAAAGACTTGGAACCAATGCAAATGCCCCTGAATGACAGATTGGATAAAGAAAATTCACGCATATATAAAATGGAATACTATGCAGCCATAAAAAAAGAAGAGTTCATGTCCTTTGCAGGGACATGGATAGAAGCTGGAAACCATCATTCTCAGCAAGCTAACACAAGAACAGAAAACCAAACACTACACGTTCTCACTCATAAGTGGAAGTTGAACAATGAGAACACATGGACACAGGGAGGGGAACATCACACACTGGGGACTGTTGGGAGGTGGGGGTCTAGGGGACAGATAGCATTAGGAGAAATCCCTAATGCAGATGATGGGGGTGATGGATGCAGCCAACCACCATGGCATGTGTATACCTATGTAACAAACCTGCATGTTCTATACATGTACCCCAGAATTTAAAGTACAATTTTTTAAAAAAAGAAAGTAACAGCATGATATATAAACATATGTGGTTTGCAGATAAAGTAGTACTTAACAGGAAAAGTTATAGCCAAAAAGTATCTATTTGACAAGAATAAATACTGAAAACTTCTATCCAGGATCTCAACTTAAGAAGTTTTTAAAAACACAATAGAGTAAAATAAGAGAAAGTAGAAGAAAAAAATAATAATAGTGGGAATCAAATTTAATAAAATAGAAAACAAAGAATAACATAAAGCAAATTAACAACAACAACAATAAAAAATGAGCCAGGTGTGGTGGTTCACACCTGCAATCCCAGCACTTTGGGAAGCTGAAGTGGGTGGATCACCTGAGGTCGGGAGTTTGAGACTAGCCTGACAAACATGGAGAAACCCTGTCTCTACCAAAATACAAAATTAGCTAGGCGTGGTGACCCATGCTTCTAATCTCAGATACTCAGGAGGCTAAGGCAGGAGAATCACTTGAACCTGGAAGGCAGAGGTTGCAGTGAACCAAGACTGTACCATTGCACTCCAGCCTGGACAACAATAGTGAAACTCCATCTCAAAAAAAAAAGAGGGGATCTCTGAAAACAATAGTAGTCATCAAACTTCTGATAGTATTGAACATAAAATTATTAAAGAAAATAAAAATAATATTAGAAATGAAAAATAAACAGTGATAAGTGGAGATTTAAAAATCATAAGAGAATACTGTGAACTAATTTAAGCCAAGAAATTTGAAAACAGACAGACTGGGCAAGTTCCTGGGACAAAAATATAATAGAAACTGGTTTTGCAAAGATTATGACAGTAAAAGAAGTCTAGCATGGCTGACTCCATCTTGATCTAACCTCACAAGCTGGCTGTCCTCACTTATTCCTAAGTATAAGCCAAGCTAACCATGGGAAGAATTCAGTTCATAGCTTAGCTTTGAAGGAAGGATGACAATAGTCCCTCCCTAAAACTAACCCTCTCCTTGCTCAGGGACAAAAACTGCCTTTGTAAAACTAATGAAAGCCCATGAGATTAGGATTGGGGGGAGCTGAATTTTGTGAAGATGTAGATGCAGTTTGCTTTTCTTTGATAGTTTATTCACCAAATGTCACAAGATTTGTGACTTCCCCAATTGCTCCTATAGGTAACATCACTGTTGCAGAACCTAAGGTTGGTGTTTGAGATTTTTTTTTCAGACTTTTGCATCCTGGCAACCGACTGACTCCACCTGGACCTGTGAGTCATGACTCAACCAGTCCCTTGGCACCCACCCAGAGGCTGAGAATGCACAAGGCTCATTTTCTACACACGTATGATTTAACTTTCAACCAGTCAGCTGCACCCATTCCCTAGCCCCCCTGCCCACCAAAGTATCCTTGAAAAACCTAACCTCTAAGCCTTTGGGGAGATGGAGTTGAGTAATAACTCCTGTCCTACCACTTGGCTGCCTCATGATAATTAAACTCTATTGCAATAACACTGTCTCAAGTGCATTGGGTTTATCTGTGCAGTGGGCAAGAAGAACCCATCAGGCAATTGCATTATTTACCTAAACTGACTAAAGAGAAATATACTACTTAAATAGATCTATAGCCATTTAAGATACCGAATCAGAAGTCACAAAATTGACCTACAAAAAAAAACACCAAGCACAGATGGTTTTACAAAAAAACTTTGACCACACCTTCAGACAACTTACATTCCTTATCTTATACAAAATATTCCAGGGAGTAGAATTCTTTATAAAGCTCATGTAACTTCAATGCAAAAACTGGACAAGAACAGTATAAGAAAGCAAAAATTACAGTCTGATCCAACTTACAAACATAGACACCAAAATCAAAAATAACATATTAGCAAGCCAATTCCAGGACTGTATTTTTAAAAATAAATCATAGAATTCCTATCCTCTTAAGTATATATATCAAAATAGTATTAGTAACTTCACATTTTTCTGTTAGTACTATATAATCACACTCCTAACTTAACAAAAATATCCAGTAAGCAATTCTTGAAACTAACAACGAGTTAACACAAAATAATTTTATAAAACTTTGATCTTCACATTGTTGGGGTGCAGAGAATGATACCCCAACATACAGTGCTTTGGCACACCAACCACTTCTAATTAAAAGAAATCAGAGGGTCTTAGAAGCTGCCTAATTTCCTAAGCTTCTCTTTTTTTCCCCACCCACCTTCAAGTACAAGGAGGGGCTCTCTCTGGAATTTTATCTGAATAAAGAAACTTCTTTCCAAAAGAGATGCAATTGTCTTATGATCCTCTCCTTAGGAATCTCATTGAACAACCAGAAAAAAATTAACCACTGGAGAAGAGAAGAGACTAAAAGTCATCGCCATACCCAGACACTTTTCATCTGTTCCTTGGAGTAACTCCAAGAGATTATCTAGGGAACTTTATCTGCATAATAAGACAACCTTTGTTCACAGGCCCTTCATTTTTCTGCCACCTCCCTCAGAGGTTAGAGGAACTTTGTTCCAGGCCAGTGTCCTTTGGGTTTATTTATTTCCCCTAAAAATTATTACCTATTCCATCACAATTGTCTACACCTCCCATTTCTCCCCCCACCCCCACACCCCCCCCCCTCCAACACCCAGGAAGAAGGTATTTGAGCCTCAACCATCTGAGTTTCACATCTACGGGAACTCCTGTATCCATGTATACATGAATAAACTTGTAAGCCTTTTTTTTTTTTTTTTTTTTGGTAAGCCTTTTTCTATTGATCTATTGGCAGTCATTTCAGCAAGGCTTCACAGAGCAGGGAAGGGAGGCTTTTCCTCCACCTCTACAACATAAAGATGAGGTTTACATTGAGATATTGTCGAAATGGACATTATATGGTTATCCCATACAATGTTCTAGGAATCAAATACAAAAAGTCTATTCTTTATGTGTTTACTATTACAGTTACATGAAATCTCATTATGTAATCTAATTCATTTGAAATTTGGATGGAGCACTTAAGCACCTCACTGGTTTAGCACCCTCTCTCCTCTGTTAATGTTCACCCACTGACTGTAGAAACCTACAATTCACTTTGAAAGACACTGTAATCGATTATAATTACTTTTAAATAGGATTATATGGTGGTTTCTTCATAATTTCTAATTTTCCTTGGACATATTCAAGCCTATCATAAGGGTACTATATCAAACATTTTCTTTTTTTTCATTTATTTTTTATTGTACTTTACGTTCTGGGGTACACGTGCAGATCATGCAAGATTGTTGCATAGGCACATACGTGGCAATGTGGTTTGCTGCCTCCATCCCCCCATCACCTATATCTCGCATTTTTCCCTATGTTATCCCTCCTAACCCTCACTGTCCCTCCCCTAGCACCCCCCAAAAGACCCCAGTGTGTGATGCTCCCCTCCCTGTGTCCATGTTTTCTCATTGTTCAACACCCACCTATGAGTGAGAACATGTGGTGTTTGATTTTCTGTTCTTGTGTCAGTTTTCTGAGAATGATGGTTTCCAGGTTCATCCATGTCCCTGCAAAGGACACGAGCTCATCATTTCTTATGGCTGCATAGTATTCCATGGTGTATATGTGCCACATTTTCCTTGTCCAGTCTATCCTCAATGGGTATTTGGGTTGGTTCCAGGTCTTTGCTATTGTAAACACTGCTGCAATGAACATACATGTGTATGTGTCTTTATAATAGAATTATTTATAATCCTTTGGATACATACCCAGTAATGGGATTGCTGGGTCAAATGGAATTTCTATTTCTAGGTCCTTGTGGAATCACCACACTGTCTTCCACAATGGTTGAACTAATTGACACTCCCACCAACAGTGTAAAAGTGTTCCTGTTTCTCCACATCCTCTCCAGTATCTGTTATCTCCAGATTTTTTAATGATTGCCATTCTAACTGGTGTGAGATGGTATCTCAATGTGGTTTTGATTTGCACTTCTCTAAGGACCAGTGATGGTGAGCATTTTTTCATATGTTTGTTGCCCTCATATATCTCTTCTCTTAGAAAGTGTCTGTTCATATCCTTTGCCCATTTTTGAATGGGTTTGTTTTTTTCTTGTAAATCTGTTTTAGTTCTTTGTAGATTCTGGATATTAGCCCTTTGTCAGATGGGTAGATTGTAAAAATTTTTTCTCATTCTGTTGGTTGCTGGTTCACTCTAATGATTGTTTCTTTTGCTGTACAGATGCTCTTGAGTTTAATTAGCTCCCATTTGTCTATTTTGGCTTTTGTTGCCAATGCTTCTAGTGTTTTAATCATGAAGTTCTTGCCCATGCCAATGTTTTGAATGGCTTTGCCTAAGTTTTCTTCTAGGGTTTTTATGGTGTTAGGTCTTATGTTTAAGTCTTTAATCCATCTGGAGTTAATTTTAGTGTAACGTGTCAGGAAGGGGTGCAGTTTCTGTTTTCTGCACATGGCTAGCCAGTTTTTCCAACACCATTTATTAAACAGGGAATCATTTCTCCATTGCTTGTTTTCATCAGGTTTTTCAAAGATCAGATAGTTGTAGATGTGTGGCATTGCCTCCAAGGCCTCTGTTCAGTTCCATTGGTCTATATCTCTGTTTTGGTACCAGTACCATGCTGTTTTGGTCACTGTAGCCTTGTAGTATAGTTTGAAGTCAGGTAGCATGATGCCTCCAGCGTTGTTCTTTTTCCTTAGGATTGTCTTGGCTATGCGGGCTCTCTTTTGGTTCCATATGAAGTTTAAGGTGGTTTTTTTAGTTCGGTAAAGAGGGTCATAGGTAGATTGATAGGGATAGTGTTGAATTTATGAATTACTTTTGACAGTATGGCTATTTTCACAATGTTGATTCTTCCTAACCATGAACATGGAATATTTTTCCATCTGTTTGTGTCCTCTCTTATTTCCTTGAGCAGTGGTTTGTAGTTCTCCTTGAAGAGATCATTTACATCCTTAGTTAGTTGTATTCCTAGGTATTTTATTCTCTTTGCAGCAATTGTGAATGGGAGTTCGCTCATGATTTGGCTCTCTGTTAGTCTGTTATTGGTGTATAGGAATGCTTGTGATTTTTGCACACTGATTTTGTATCCTGAGACTTTGCTGAAGTTGCTTATCAGTTTCAGGAGATTTTG